>VIYQ01001490.1:0-38690 GCA_009928355.1 Chlorella sp. CH2018
CACCCGCCCGCCCCGCCGCCCCGCCTGCCACCACCGCCACTGCTGGCCATGCCACCGAGGGCGAGGCTCCTTTCCGTCCTGAGTACGAGCCCCGCCATGCCAAGGAGAGCACCCCAGGCGCCACCGGCGTGAGCAGCGGCACCGGTGGCTCCTCCGCTGGTACTGCCTTTGGCACTGAGGAGGCCCCAGCACGCTTCCGGGCTTACGAGCCGCGCACCGCCACTGAGGTGGCGAACCGCGCGGAGGACAGGGCAGCACAGCTGGCCGAGTCTGCCCGGTGAGGGCTGTGTGTTTAGCTTCTGGGTTCGAAGTTGGCTGGCGGGCTTGGAAGGTGGTTGGCAGGACAGAGGGCACGTCGGGGCAGCTGCACGGTGGGGGGTGGATGGTGGTGTCCTGTGATCGGCTTGACATGGTTGATGTGACCTCAACCTCTGGTATGTCGACAGTCTGCGCCTGTGCTGTGCATTGAGAGCCTTGCATTAGTCTTGCCTTAGCCGCCTCACTATCTGCTACCAATCCTTACACGCCCATCTGGCAGCGCCAAGGCTTCCGAGCTGGTGGGGCGCGCCAGCGGCGCCGCTGAGGAGACCGCAGAGTCGGCTCGCCACGCTGCCAAGGAGGCCGCCCCTGATGAGCTGGTTTCCAGGCGAGAAGGGCAGCTTGCGGGACAGCTGGAAAGCCAGCCGGCTCGCCTTGTTGCCAGCCGGCCGGTATCCGCCCAGTTCCCGGCGGCCCACATTGCTGCCAAGTTCCTGCCAGCCCACCTTACTGCCCAGAGACTTCCACCTGGCTGAGCCTAACTCGCTGCGTGTTGAAGTGGCTGCCCGACCTGTGTGCTGCAGGATGACGCTGGGAGAGCGGCACTGAGCGGTTGGCGTTTCATTCTGCCATGCACCCTGTTCTGAACACATAGCCCCAACTCCTCAAACGCATTTGCAGGGTGGAGCAGGAGGAGCGGGGTGCAAAGGGGCCGCTGGAGGCGCTGAGCGACACTCTGAAGGGGGCAGCTGACTTTGTCAAGTAAGTTTGTGTTCTTTTCAGTCAGCCTTGCTGGGCGGGCTTTCAAGTCACTTGCGGCCAGCTCTGGCGTGCTCCGTACGACCAAACCCCAGCAGCTAAATCGAGTCTGTGGGCAACCGCGTGCAAGAATGTGACCGCAAGTGACTTGAAAGCCACCATCTAGTGCACACAGACGGTCGGCAGCTGCTCTCCCAACACTATAGTGTGCGACCTGAGCCGGAGTAGGTGGGCCTGAAACAAGGTCAGTTGGGCGCCATGCCCTGTACATGTCTCCCGGCTCCCCTGCTTTCAGGCCCGTGGCGCCTCTGCCCAGGTTACGGTGCTGCCAGGCTTTGTGCCCAGCAATTAGGTTACCGCTTCTTCACCGCTGCTGCCCCCACCAGCAAGCCCTGGTAGGGCAGTGCCTGCCGGCAGTGCCTGCCGGCAGTGCCTACCTAATCCTGTCTTGAGGGCCTGCACCCAGCCTGCCCAACTAGAGGCCAGTGCATACAAAAAGCTCCACCTCCCTCTGCCCAGCAACAACGCAGTGGCGTGCTGCTTGGCAGAGGGAGAGGCGTCTTGTTGCACTGTTGCACTGCGCACTGCCGCGCTTTGCCTGCTGGTGCGAGCCATGCCGCATCCACTGCTCCAGCGGTGTTGAACTGGCAGCAGTGTACACCGGCTGGTGCATTGCTGCCCCTCTTCATAAACAGATCAGGTGGCTGGGGAGGGTGATTGAGGGAGGGTGGGCATTTACCACCTGGGCAGGGAGGCCCTGGCAAGGAACTTTTTGCCCTGCCGGTCCCCTGTGCGATACGGGTGATGCCAATGCTCAAGCTCCGCTGAAATCTGATCTCAGTTGATTCGGCATGCTGCCCTGCCGGTTGCTAGCCACAAGCAGGACCATTTGGCTGCGCCTCCTCCTGGCAGTCAGCCAACAGTCAAAGGCAGTAGCAATTGGCGCTTGCACACACGTGATGGCAGCAGCTGGTGTGCAGCTGAGCTGACGCGATGCGCAGGAGCGCAGGATGGCGCTGCCTCTGCCACCCAGCTCTCCTGCCTGCAGTTCAGGGGCACAACACTTCCTCCCAGTCATTGGTGCATGCCCTTTCGCCTCTCTCAGAGATGAAAGTTCTCAGGCTCCGCCCAGATGCCGCTGCTGCAGCTGACGGATGGAAGAGCCTGCGTGCGGGCTGGGCGTTCTGTCGCAGCATCTTCAACAGCGGTGCTTGCGCGTGTGCGGATGCGGTGCTCAGCGGCAGGGCAGGTGCCTGTTGCTGAGCAGCGAACTCGCACGCTCCCTTGCACTGAGCTTGAAGTTCCACTGGCTGCTGCAGCTTCAGGAGCTGCTCAGCCGTCTCCAACTTCTTGTCGAAACGACCAAAAACGTCTGGCAAATTTCCGCTCGTGCCTCATCACTGTCTTGCCCTCACAGCACACTGGTGACAGCTTGGGCGTGCATGCGGATGGGGCGCTTTGTTGCGGCATCCCGACCTCAGGAGCAGTGTGCTGAGTAGCACATGCGCTGCTCAGTGGCCGGGCAGTGCCCTGCTGATGAGCAGCGTGCGTGTGTGCGTGCTTCATTGTGCCTTGGAGTCTCAGTGGCATGCTGCTGCTTGGGATCCACCCTTCATTTGTTTGCACAGTTTCGGCACTGCTGCGCTCGCCGCACAGGGTGTGGTCAGCCAAGCCAGCGGTGCATGACGTCCCAAAGCATGCTCGGCACGCGTGTCTGCGTCTGCGCCTCAGGCCTGTTGTCTGCATGCTCTGCCAAGCGGAAGAAAGTTCCCTCCGCCGCTCGGCAGAGCAGCGAGCGCTCGCCTGGCGCAGCCGGCACTGTGCGGGGCGCATGCCTGTGGCTTACACACTGCAAGTCACTGCGATTACAGTACACTGCGTGCATGAAGGTTTTGTTCGAAAAAGTTGCACTGCATCGATGGAGAGGGATCACCATCGCCTTAGCGTAGCAGCACTTCCAGCCTGCTGTGCAGGCCGCCGCTCCTGTGATATCACACCGGCCTGTGCACCAACAGTCGAGACATCTTCCAGTCTGGTCACAGCGGCAAATGTGGGATGGCAGGTTTCTCACACAACTTGAGCATGCAAGCTTTCCCGCATTGAGCCGCTTTAGCTGGCTGGCTGAAAAGACAGTTGCACCTGGTTACCAGGGGTTCTCCGGAAAGCAGTGCATGCCATTTCAAGGTCTCTGCGTGTGTTTGGGAAGGAATCATTTTCAATGTGTGCTCGAGGTCTGGTCTGCAGCGCTGCAATGGGCGCAGCCGCAACTGGATGCGAAGAATGAGGGTGCACAGCCTCATGCGGTTCCTGCAGAATGGGCAGGCCGCTGCCGGCAACAGGCTTGGAGAACCAGGCATTGCACTGGGAAACCCAGCGGGCATGCACCTGCTGCTCTCCTGGCCGGAGGTCCTGGTCCTGGCCTGCTGCCGCCGCTGGGGGTGTCCGGGAGCCTCATGCGGCATGCTGCGCCTGTGACAGCATAAGCAGCT
This sequence comes from Chlorella sp. CH2018, assembly GCA_009928355.1. NCBI lineage: Eukaryota > Viridiplantae > Chlorophyta > Trebouxiophyceae > Chlorellales > Chlorellaceae > Chlorella > Chlorella sp. CH2018. The sequence continues at coordinate 3,507 of VIYQ01001490.1, forward strand.
CCAGCTCTGCTGGAGCTTCAAAGTTCTGCCGGAGCTTCAGCTCATCATCATTCAGCCCAGACCAAAGACCTCATAAGTCTCTTACAGACTGGTGACGTGCGTGTTCCAGTTTCCAAAGGGGCCATGGAGGGGATGGCTGGTGCCCTCCACTCACTGAATGCGTCTTCTTGGAAAAGTGGCAGCGGCACTCCCGAGGTGCGCTCAGGTGCGCTCCTGTCGCCCTTTCATCAGACCGCTTCAGCGGTCCCTCATTGTGCATCTTTCGTGGCTGGTCAGCTTCAAGGGACAGTAGCTGCAGTCACTCAAGTCGCTACCACGGTTTTGCTACTCCACCCACGGGTACAAGTGGCCTGCTCCTGCAGCGCTACGCGTTCCTGGCAACGCACTGTAATCTGTACTTGGGCTGCATAGCCGGGCGGTCAAATAGCCTCCCGCACAAGCCGCCAACCGTGCCGGTTCTGCGGCATGTGCGGGTAGGTTCGATGCCTGGCCTGCAGTGCCGTAGTGGAACGCTGCTGTACGGGCGCAGCGACGAGTGACGCCCGCACTGTGCCGCGCATCCAGAGTAGAATAGCATTGCTTAAGCTATTGCCAGCAACACTGGCGATGCATGTGTGCTCAGCCAGCAAGCCACACAGCCGCCTCTGGCTGGCATTCACTGCCTGGCAGGCATTCACTGGTCAGCATGAACTCTGAGCGCCTTACAGCTTTGCAGCCGGCATCGCGTGCACCCTGAAAGAACAAGCTGGCCACACTTCCGCATCATCACTAACATGCAGGACAGCGGGCCCTTCCCTGGTGTGAGGGCTCGCTGTCCTGCTTCCGGGGTGCTGCTGCGGCATGCCAGCTGTACGAGGCCGCCCAACTCCCTGTTGCACTGCTCCAATGCACTGCCCGCCAACCGGGTAGCACAACCACGCCAGGTTAGCGGTGACGCACCTTGGGCCAATCACAGCAGCTAGCGTTCTAGTGGATGACGTGAAGCGGAAGGTTGTAGGCGGCGCACTGTCTGCACTGTCGGCACTGCACTTGGGCTGCATGACAATGCCCGCCATAACGTCCCGCACTAGCCGCCAACCGTGTCGGTTCTGAGGCATGTGTGGGAATGTTTGGGGCTTGGCCTGCAGTGCCCCAGTGGGACGCCGCGCAGCAAGAATAGCATTGCTCAAGCTATTGTCGCCAACAGTGTAGACGCGTTTGTGCTTCGCCGGGAAAGCCAGCACTGCTGCCTGGCAAGCATCAACTGCCTGGCAGGCATACGCTCGGCAGCACTGAACTCTGTGCATGTTACAGCTGTGCTGGGGGCATGCTTGGCATCGTTCAGCAGTGGCATACTTCAGCAGTGTCTCGTTGAGGCCGGACAGCGGGCGCTTCCCAGTTGAGGGATCTCTGTCCTGCCTCCGGTGTGCTGCTGCGGCATGCCAGCTGTTTGAGGGTGCCCAGCTTCCTGTCGCACTGTCTGCTGCAACGCACTGCCCGCCAATCGGTTAGCGCAACCACAGTGTGGGCACATGCTGCCGCAGCCCTTCTTAAAACGCCCCCTGGTCAACTCCTCCCCGCCCCGCAGGCAGCGCCTGCTGCCGGGCAGCGGGCGGCAGCACCCGCCGCCGGGGGCTGGCCAGGAGGCAGCAGTGCCCATTGTGCGGATTGAGCGGGGGCGAGAGGGCAAGCCACACGAGTATCCCGCTCTGCCAGGGGACATCCACCCCGCACAGATCTCGAAAGCCATCAGGTGTGCGTGCGCGACACGGCCTGACTCAGTGATTCGGAATCACTCTAGCGTTTGTTGAGATGACGGACTGGCTGCAAGGGCTCCCTTGATGGCTCTGTGCGACCGAGGGCAGTGATCATCTGCCTGCTGTCGCACGAGTGCCTGCAGGAAGCCCTGGCAGGTGGCAGCCAGTCCGCCCTTTGCGAACGAGGGCAGCGGCCAGGTGCCTGCTGTCGCACCTGGAGCTGCACGTGGCTTGCGGCGCTCACCACGCCGCACTTGCCCCGTTTTTTGCTTGTCCCAAAGGTCTCTTGCTCTTGCCGATCTTGTCATGAGGTCCCTTTCACTGATGTAACCTGATCCCTGCCCGTATCTCCCTCCCCTGCAGGGAGAAGGTGCTGCACATGCCCGCCGCCACCGAGACCAGCGCCACCGAGGCGCGGGACTCCGCTGTGGGCGGCATGCGCGCCGCAGGTGGGCTGTTCCGCTGATGTTTGGGGTCGGATTGTGCTGCCCACACAAGGGGTGGAGGTGCAAAGAGGGTGACATGCAGCGCATGCCGGGTCAGCTGGCAGTTAAGACTGCCGCCTATGCATCCGTGTTGACGTGCAGGCGAGGAGATTGAGGGCGCGGCGCGCACCGCTGCCGACAAGGCCGGGGAGACGTATGAGCAGGTCAGGGCTGGGTGTTGTTGAATAGTTTTATGGTTTACTGCAAAAGTTTTAATGTGTGCAGGCAAGGAGTCTTGGGAGCGGGAGTAGGGAGCAAGCTGGGGGCTGCGAATGTTTAGCTGCACATGCAATGCATGGTGGCCACCGCAGCTCAGCCACCGCTCAACGGCAGCTGCCATTCCTGGAAGGTGCCGGCTGCCGCTGCAGTTCTTTAAAAAACCACCACTCTGCTGCAGGCCAAGGGCGCTGTGAGCGGTGCGGCGGAGGCGGCTGGAGAGAAGCTGGAGCAGGTGGGCCGGCTCTGAAATCAACTCGAGTTGAACTCTTTGTTCAGTCAACCAATGGTGTGTGCATGGTGCAGCGATGCACCGGTTGCCAGTGCAAAATACTGGCCTCTGTGGCACGCGCTCTGCTGCGCAGCATGGTGCTTCTCGTCTCCAACTGCTGCATGCCGCACCTGCCGCTTCCATTCCCTGCAGGCCAAGGGCGCCGCGGCCAGCGCGGCCGACACTGCTGGCGCCAAGTACGAGCAGGCAAGCGGCCGGTGTGCATTGCCACTCAGTGGGCAGCGCCCAGTGGGTAGGGTTTTTAATTTAAAAAAAACAAAAAAGGGCACCTCCAGTACTGCCATCGCGACTTCCAACTGCTGCTCTCGGTTGTTTGATACGTTCTTGACCCCGACTCAATGCCTCAATGCAGGCCAAGGAGGCGGTGAGCGGCAAGTACGAGCAGGCAAGCGATCGCTGCCGGGGTGCTTCAGGAGATCAGCAGCAACACTGCTAGTGCCTGCTTGCTGATGGGTGCCTGCTTGCTGCCGCTTGCGCAGCGCTCTCCTCTGTGCCGCAAGAGTGTAGCTGCTGCCGCCACGTGGGGTGAGTGCACTTCTGGACCTGCGTAAAAAATGCATCAAAGTCCTCTCCCCTCCTATCCGCAGGCCAAGGAGTCTGCCGAGGCCAAGTATGAGCAGGTGGGAAGCCAGAATCCCTGCAGCAGGCCTGCTACTGCAGATGCCCCCACAGCTTGTTAGGGTCATGCAGCTCGCTTCCCTTCTGACTGGCTCCGCTGCATGTGCCCATCCGCACAAGGCGATGCTTGGCCAACTCGTTTCAGCAAGCCGCCCTGCCACGCTCTCCTGCCTACAGGCCAAGGGGAGCGCCGGCGCCAAGTATGAGCAGGTGTGGCAAATGCAGCTTTCCTCTTCAATTGGAGCAGGCGCCTGGGCACAGGTTGAGAGTTGGTGGGCTGGCGGTGCGATCAGCATGAGCCTGCGCCTTGTGATGCTACGTAAGACATGCTGTCAGCTATCAGCTGCAATCTGTGCAGTCTGCTGAAAATGGAAAAATAAATCACTGCAAGCCGCTGCTTTCGCAGGCCAAGGAGGGAGCACGCGGCTCTGCCGATGCGGCCAGCGCCAAGGCTGGGGAGGCACGCGCCTCAGCGGGTACGCCTGATCTGGGTGTAGCTCGATGTGGCTGTTCAGGTTCTCCCGTCATTCTCCAGCTGCCGCCCGTCGGCTCTCTGCTCGAGGCCTGGCACGAGCAGGCAGCAGCATGCGCGCCCAACTGTCCAGACTGCTCCCCTGCGAAGAGGCCGTGGCGGATAAGACCCGCGACCACTCGGTTGGCGTGCTCTTCCACGCTCTCCGCAATGCTTAGCCGTGTCCTTGCCTGCCGTTTTCTGTGCCTGCAGAGGGGGCCGCCGCAGAGACCCACGACCGCGCCGGTGGCATGCTGGCCCACGCTCGCGAGGCGGTCAGCGGTGCGGTGCACGGGGCTGAGGAGAAGGCCAAGTGGGCGGTGCAGCACACCAAGGGTGAGTGCGTTGGATCGTTGCTTGAGGAAGCCAGCCTGGTACTTGAAGTGGTCCCAGCTGGTCCCAGCCACTTGAAGTGGTACCAGCTGGGATGAGCCCCCACAGGGATGAGCCTGTGTCCAGACGTTTCGTGCGGTGATGCAAACCAGGGACGAGCCTGAGCCTGTCTTGTTTCGGGCTGACAGCAGCAAGGGCAGGGGCAGCTGATCCCTTCACCCAGAAGCGTAGGAAGCGCAGGACATTCAATGCTGGGTGCTAGCTGCCAGCTCCGCAGCATGACTGAGCACGCAGTTGCCTCAGAGTGCAGGGCTAAGGGATGGAGCACCTGGCTGAATTGAAGGCAGGCACTGCAGGTGTTGTGAAAGGACGTGTCTCTGCCAGTGCTCCCCAGTCGCTGAGCGCTTGGGGATCACTGGCGGCGTGCGCATTGCACACCACTCGTTGCATGCTGTGTGGATCTTGCCTGGCAATGAACTGGCCTCCGCCAGTGGCTGGCTGGCTTGACACCCGTTTGTCGCACAATGCAATCACAGGCCTCTGGCCCAGGGAACAGCGTGCCAGCGGTGCTGGTGCGCTGCACATGGCCACAGCAACGAGGCATCGGCCACTGCTATCGGAGGAGCACTGCCTTGTGGCAGAATGTCGAGTGGTGTGCCCTGCCTCAGCCATCGGTGCTTCCCCAGCGCTTGGGGTTCACTGGTTGCTTGGGGCAGTGCACACCACTCCACCTCGCTGTGAACCCCGAGTGCCCACTGCAAAGTATCTGGCAGAAGAGAAGCGGTGCTGAAGATGAGCAAGTTCGAACTGCTTTGCTGAACAGCTGTAGCAACTGCGCTGGTGAACCGCTGTATCAGCAGTCCAGCTCCAGCGCTGCAGCAGCAACAACAACGATGTGTTTTGACAGCAGCAGTGGCTGGCCCAGGCTGCTCCAAGGATGCCCAGCATTCTACCTGCACTGTGAGCGGTACTGAGCGCGCGCGGCGTCGTGTGCCCGCCACATGGCCTGGCCCAATTGCCCTGCACACGAGGCTGGCTGCTTGCCACACAGCTCACAACTGTCTTGCAAACTGGCTGGCTGGCTGGCTTTACACCCCTTTTTTTGTCGTACAATGCGATAACACTTTTTTGTCGTACGATACGATAACACGCCCCCGGGTGGCCCACACACCCGGGGGAAACAGCCTCACCTGCACCTCACCTGTACCTCACCTGCCAAACTCGCCGATGCGGACCCGACCCTGCACCCAACATGACACTAGGCCCCATCAACCCTCTGCCAGCCGCCGGGGGAGCCATGCCCTGCAACAGGCCTTGGCTGAGGCGGCAGATGGAAGCCTGCCATGGCAGCCCCAGAAGGGCTTCTCTGGCAAGCAGGCCCAGCCCATCATGCCGTCGGCCTTCAACGGTGCACGGGGCAGGATGGGGGGCTGGCACCCTCTGGGCTTTGACACCCAAAGCTCGTCCCAGCCATAAGCGCTGTCAAATCTGGCGGAGTTCAAGCGGATGTGCGCCAGGCCCAAATGCCCGTGCATGCAGCACGGCCTGGCTGCCCAGCTGCCTTCACGCTCCCCCCGACACGTATAAACGTAGGTACGTAGCGCTGGGATCCGCATCCCAGCACAGCTTGCACAGCTTGCTTGCGCGTCCTCTCCGCTCAAACCCTGGGTACTGGCCGTGGGCCACTTCCCGCCGGGCATGAAGGAAAGGTCACGCATGGTGTCACCTTTACCTCTGTGCCCCTGTGTGTGTCAATGGGAGGGCCTATCATGGCACACACGAGGGAACGGAGGGAGGGCACACCCCCATTTGGGTGCAAGCTTGCATGACGCGCCGAGGGGAAAGGTGGCATGCATGCCCAGATGCACGGCATGAACCACCTGCTCGGCAGTGCCTAAACTGTGCCTGCGCCACTCAGGCAATGTGTCGCCAATCTCTGCCATGCAACGCTGCGCGCTGCCAGCGTGCCGTGGCAGATGCGTGCAGGCGACACCATGCTGGGCAGTTTGGTCGAATTCGTCTAGATCTAGGCAGCGCACATTCAGATTCCCTGTCGCAGAAATGCTGATCAGAGCGCGCATGGCGCCCATCCCCCTCTCCCATCCTGCAGACGAGCTGCGCGCGGGGCAGGAGCACTGGCGCGAGGCCACGGTGCCACACACGCCCGAGGATGCCGCCAAGGCGGCGGGTGAGTGGCACAGCCGGGGGAACGGTTGGAACAATTTGTGAAGCCGGTTTCACTGTTTGGCAGGGAGTTGGAAGATGCGGTGGGTTTGTGACGATGCCCTCAGAGCTACTCCCCTGCTCACCCCATCTCGCATGGATGCCACCCCATGCAGGCTACATCCCCACCGACACCGAGAGCCTGCTGCGCAGCAAGGGCCTGGTGAGCGCGCTTCACGCTGCAGGACTCACATGCAGCATATGTAGCGCCAGCAAGCAGCGGCTTGAGCAGCACAAACCGGCCGGCTGGCATCAACAAATCTGCCTCTTCCGCGCTTAATTGCCGATTCCGATGGGCCATCCGACTCTTCACAACCTCTGTTTCTGCAGGGTGCCCGCGCTGAGCACGAGGAGCGCCTGTCCGCCCCACCCGAGCCGCCCACCGCTGTGCCTGCTGAGGGCGCTGTGCTGAGCGAGGCGCCGCACAGCGGCACTGGTGAGCTGGCTGGGAGGGTGTGAAGGGTGCGCACCAGCCGAGCGCGCTGGCGCTAGGCTGGATGCTGCACTTTCTGGCTGTCCTCTCTGAGAACGTCTTCGGTTCGGTTGAACCGGTCAGCCGGTTTGCACGGCTCTTGAATCGTGGCACTAGCCACGGCATTGTACTTGCACCTGCAGGCGCCTCACAGCTGTTGTCCTTCCCACCTGCAGGCGCCTCTGCGCTGGAGCGCCTGTCGGCGGGGGCCAAGGGGGTGAAGGAGGAAGTGAAGCGGGAGCTCAAGGTAGGCGGTTGCTGGGCTTCCAGTGGTGCATGCTCAATTTATTTTTGTTGGCTAACTTTGCTGGTTTTGTATGGTGCATTGTATTGTGCTGCTTCCAAAGAGGTGATGCGGAAGCTCAAGGTGAGGACCTTTAGATGGCAGTCCGGCGTGTGTGTGGGCTTGGCCTGTGTGCGGGATCGAGCGCTGTAGTGGCACTTTGGTGGGCTGTCGCGCCCATCAACGGGATTGACTGCTTGATGCTGGTGCCCACGGATGGGATGCAGCCGCCAGGTCTGGGCGGGCGACTCAAGAGCTTACCTGCCGTGCCTGCTATGCCTGCTGTGCAGGCCGCTGTGCATGACCTGGACCAGCGCACGCTGCAGTGCTTGCAGGCTGATTGAAACAGCCGTGCTGCCCTTGCTGTGCCTGCTGTGCAGGACGCTGTGCACGACCTGGACCAGCGCAAGCCGGGCGTGGGCGGCGAAATCCCCTCCTGAACAGCCACATAGCACGTTTGTCCTTCAACAGCGACAGCTCCGCTGAGCGGCAAGACGGTGCTTCAGCTGCAGCTGGTGGGCGAGAAGGCGGCCGGCTGGTGTGCAGGCAGGCGGCCGGGTTGAAAGGGTGCCGGCAGCCAGGTGTTGATGTGACGTGGTGGCTGCAGCGGCAGCGGCAGCTTTGAATGGCGGCCGTGCTGCCTGCCTGCCTGCCGCCAACCTAACGCTGTTGCGTGCTGCGTCATGTTTGTTGCAAGGTGTGTTTCATGTGCATGCGGAGGCCAATGTGGCCGGGGTGAACAGCAGGGCGTGTAAGGCATTCAGGCATTGGCAGAGGCAGGGCATACAGGAGCACAGGCAGGGGAGGTTATTCGAAACGTGCAGGTAAGCAGGCAAAGCAAGGCAGGCAGGGTACAGGCATGGCACAGGCAGGGGCAGGAGTGAGGGAAGAAACTAAAGCATGATGCTGTCAGGCGTCAATGGCAGGTGTCGAGCACATCATGATGGCAGCGCTAGGAGAATGCAGAGCCGGCCACCGGTGGGTGAGAGGGTGTACGTGGTTGAATGCATGGTCTGCTGGGAGCAGGCAGCAGCATCGTCGACGGCGGAAAGGCACCTAGCGGCCCTTCTCAGCTGCTTGTGCCGGCACTGCTGCTGCTGGCTGCAGCCGCCTCTCGAGAGGCCTTGAGCCCCTGCTTTGCCATCTCACTCATGCGCACAGAGCCAGGCTGCGGGGCGGTTCCAAACAGGGCGTCCACCTGTGTGGGAGGACAATGAGCAGCGGCCTGTTGGGATGGAGGACTCGACTGGTTCATGGACGAACGCCCACGGCATACCCGCGCCAGACAGCGGCTGGCACAGCAGCCCAAGTGCATCTGCGCTGGCTGCTCCCGAGAGCGCCCCCATTCATGCCTGCCTCCCACCTGGGGCACGATGAAGGCCAGCCAGTAGGCCTCGTTGCGCGTGTGGTGCAGCATGTGGTGCATGCGGATGGCCTTGCCCAGCTGCAGGGGCAGCAAAGGGAGCAGTGAGCAGGGCAGGCATGGTGGTTGGAAAGCCGTCGTGTCGGGTGGCAGACCGGCGTGTGCGGCAGGGCAAATGCAGGGACCTGACATTGTGTGCGGCCACGGCAGGCAAGGCAGCCACTCTTTCCAACCGGGCAACTGTGCCTTCAGCAACACCGGCAGCAGAGGGACCGTACCTTGGAGTGTGGCAGGTAGCGCGTGTGCACGATGAAGTGGGTGTACTGCAGGCATTTGGGGGCAGGGGTGCTCGCTTGGGACAAGCAGCTGCTGCACCCGCGCAACCAATGCAGCGTGCTGCACGCGGGCACTTGCGATCAGGGCAGCAGCTCCCTGCAATTCAGATCACTGCAGCTCACCTCGTACAGCAGCCCCATGGCAAAGTATGACAGGCTGGCGGTCACAGCCAGCTCGGAGCCGCCAAAGCCAAACCTGCGGCGTGCCAAGCGGGCAGAGAAGCGGGCCGGATGAGCGGTGCTGCTGCGGGTAGGAAAGGCAGTCCATGGTAGAATGCGGCTACCCGTCTGGTTGCCTGCCAATCGGCTGAACAAAGCGGCGCGACCGGCTGTGACATCGGCAGCACCGTGCATTCAGAACGATCCGAGTGTTTTGCACAAAAGCAAGGCCTCACCAGAAGGCGGTCAGCGAGACAGCCATGAAGGCCAGCACAATGGGCGGGTCGTCAATGGACACCTGGAGGGAGAATGAAGTTGATTCCAGTCGAGCTCAGCGAGCATGCATCGATCCCTGTGCTGGCGAGACCAGGCGGGCAGTGGTGCAGCTGTCTGCAGCGCCGATTCCAGGAGTAGCACCAGAAGCAAGGGCCTGCACCTACATGACAGCATGGGGCGCTGGCGATGCCCACACAGAGACCAAACCAGCACAGTCCATGCCCAGGTGACAGCATCGCTGCTTACATGGAAGTAGGGGCGCTGGTGGTGGCCCACGTGTATGCGGCGGCCCATCCAGTCGAAGGGCGAGTGCAGCAGCCAGGCATGGATCACCCACTCCTGCACAGTGGGAGTGTAAGTGTGCAAGGGCAGCTTGTCAGCAGAAAGCAGGAATGGCAGGCTCAGGTGCAGTGGTGTGCAGCGCATGGATCACCCACTCCTGCAGAGTGGGAGTGCAACAGGGCAGCTTGTCAGCGGAAAGCAGGAATGGCAGGCTCAGGAACAGTGCTGTGCAATATCCAGGCGTGGATCAGCCGCTCTTGCAGGGCAGCAGGGTCAACGGGCACTGGGCACTCAGCGGCTTACAGATCAAGTGGCAAGCAGCAGCAGGCAGGCGCGGATCGCCTGCTGTAGCAACGGAGCGCAGAATGGTCCATGTGCCATCTGCACTCAACAGCCTGAATGCTGTTACCTGAACCTGCATAAACCGCCATCCTGCCGCCCTCGAGAACCCAGCACACCAGCCCCTAGCTCACCTGGACGCACCAACCCGCCGCCACGGCGCCCGCCACAGCCGCATCGGCTGCTGGGTGCTGCACCGGCAGCTGCGCACGCCAGCACACCAGCCCCGCTAGCGCGCAGACAATCATTGCGGCTGATGGGTGCGTGAAGAAGGTTGCCAGTGCTCCTGGCAGTGTGGTTGGCACCTCCTGCTCCTGGCCGCCAGGCGCCCACAGCGACAGAGCGCCGCCGCTCACCGCCTGCCGCGCCTCCCCTGCTGCTGCCGGCATCGCCTCGTCTGCTGCTGCGCTGGGAAGGGCCGCCTCCAGCTCCTCTATGGACAGAGGGTCAGCTTCTAGCTGCTGCACCTGGGTGCTGGCTGCGCCGATTGGGTGCTGCCGTCGGCGCCCGCGCTCAAGCGGCGGCCGCCTCGCTGCCGCCGGCGCCGCCAGTGGTCGGGCGCTAGTGCCGCCCGATGCCGCCGCTGAGGCCGCCCAGGGGTTCAAGCGCATTCACAGCTCCAGGCTGGGCGCCTGTGGGCCGCGAAATTGGGCGCGAGCTGCGGGTGACGCAGGCTGGCGGGGCAGCAGCGGCCCCCAGGGCTGCGGAGAGACAGGCAGAAGCGTGCGGATGAATGCAGACAACCCGGCGCGCCAGATTGGCGGGGGCCATCCTGCCGCCGCCGCGCTGCGCTAAGCGGCCCCTGCTGCCGCCTGCACCTGGCCTGTCCGCCCCGTTGCAGCAGCTTCCCAGGAGCTTTAAAGTTGCCGGATGCGCTCATCGAGTGTATTTCCAAGCAACGCAATCAAACTGCAAGTTGTTCAACAAACAAGTGTATGCCTGCACTTGCCCAGGTGGCGGCAGCGGCACATTGCAAAGGCAGTCAGCTGGGCACCCTGAGTGTCAGGCGCAGAAGAGCGCGGCCGCCCCGCAGGTAGGGCGAGTCCGCCGCCCAGAAGCGGTCCCAGGTGATACCCTCGTCGCTGCGGTCCTGCACCTGATCCATGCCCCAGCCGAAACAGTTTGCCGGACAGAAAGCTCTTGTGCCAGTCACGGCGAGCTCCGCTCCGTTGAGCTGCAGGCTGGTGCTTTACTCCGCCTGCAACGAAAAGTCACCTCAGTTGATGAGCGCACAGGTCAACACACAGAATGCCAGCAGCAGCACTCACCTTGATTCTATAGAGCAGGCGGGAGCAGACACCCTGCTTGCAAGAGCCGAGGCGTGCTGAGCATGCTGCACGGGTGTAGATGCCGAGGTTGTCCTTAGTTTTGTGAATTCCTCCAATCCACCAGTACCCGCGCCAGAATACTCCAACAGGGAATGCCCAACTCTTGTTTCCGGGTGGCCTGTCAATCTGCATAGTCAAAGCAGAAGCGGCATCTGGAACAGGCGCTATGCACGAGAGCCAAGATGCCGAACAACCGCTATCAGCCTCCTGAGCCAGTCACCTGTAGGTCAAAAGTGGCCTCATTGGTGTCTGAAACCAATGGCGGCATGCGGGGCGCCCACCACAGGCGGCAATCAGCCTGCACCTCCGCCAAAGCTGCTGCATGCGCTTCGTTGCCAGCGCCGGGCGGGTCGGATAAGCTGGACTGCCACAGCGTGCGCTGCCGGGCATCGGCAGCTGTAGCCAGCTGCAAAACCAAAGGGGCAACAGCTCACTCACACGCTAAAGTGCATGCTGCAGATAGAGATGTCTGGCAGTATAGTCCCCACTTACCGCACGCAGCAGCAGCTCCTTGCCAGGATCGTACTGCTGCAGCCACTGGAAGGCTGTCCAATAATTGATAAGCACATCGGGCGGCACGTCTGGGAAGCGGATGCGACTGCACACGGCTGCAATGCGCTGCCGTTCCTCAGGAGCCAGGGGCTCGGCAGCGATGTTCTTTTCCGCCCAGAATGCAAATGCGCCCAACACTGCAAACAGGCAAGCGAATGCGTCAAGCATGCAAGGGAAGCAGGTGTATCTATGCAGCCCTGTGGCTGCACCCCACCAGTTGCTTCTGTGTCTGCGTGCACATGGCAGTCCTCAAACATGGCCTGCAACAAGGGGGATGGTGCAATTAACTATCACTAGTGGTGCATAAATACTGATGAGCAATGGTTGGGCAGCCAGCGTGATGTTGTCGGAAAGCGCCAGCAGGCGCAGGTAGCACCACTGGCGCAGGCCCAGGCAGCGCAATTGGCAACTAGCCCGCATCAAGCGTACCTGCAGCAGCTCAAAGGGCAGCGCCAGCCACACTTTGCGCCGCATGTCACAGTTGAGCATGGCATGCCAGCGGCCAAACAAGGAAGCCACCGCCTCCAGCAGGGCTGCGTCCGCCAGCACGGCGGCTGCCTCATCTTTAACCAGCACTTGCAGCCGCTCGTCGATGCGCTGCATCACCTGGTCTGACTGTGCCTGCACATCCTCTTTAGCGCTGGCTCCCGTCTCAAGCAGCAGCGCCAGCCGCAGGCAGGCCTGCAGCGGCAGCTGGTCCGCCTGCCACAAAGGAACGGCGGAGAAACGTTGGAAAGTGAACTGCTGGCTGGATGCTGTGCAGCCACGTTTGGTGATGCGCCACACCGCAGTGTACGGCCGCTAGAAATGCTGAGTGTGCCCCACCTTGAGCAGCAACAGCTGCAGGCAGGCATCCACACAGGCGTCAGCGGCGTGCCTGCGCGCCACAGTCAGCAGAGCAGTGATCTCTCCCATATCTGCATGGCCAGCCGAAGGAAAACGTTGCACTCTTGAGTGGAAGCGGCATTGAAGCAGTGCAGTGCGTGCTGTGGCAAACCAGTGCTACCGGCTGTCGCCTGCACAAACACCGATGCATCCAGCCCAGCGCGCTTGCCGAGCAGCACCCACCGTGCGGCAGTGTGCGCCCCGCGCTGTGAATGTAGCCCAAGAGCTGCCGAAACGCCTCCGCCTCCTCTTCATCCTCGCACGCAATCCGCAGTGTCCGCTCCTGCTGCCCCTGCTCGCCCGCCCAGCCCTTCATCCAGCGCCTGCGCAGGGGTGGCAGGCAGAAGGGAGGGGCCATCTCAAGCCAGCCTGCAACTGCTGTTGCGGAACCGTTGATGTTATGCTTGATGCGACGCACCCCGTGACCCTCACCTGAACACCTCGCTGTGCTGCTTGAGCGCCACCGACGAGGCGCGGCACTCGGTGACCGCCGACGCCGCTGCTGGCCCAGGACTGTCCTGCTTGGCCCGCTTGGCTGGCCGCTCGTCACTGGCTTCGCTGCCTGCGTCAGCTGCCTCAGATTCAGGCAGCGCCAGCTCGATGCTGCAGTCGTAATCGTCTTCAGCGACAGGCAGCATGTGGCGCATGGCGGCAGCCAAGTTGGTGGGCGTGGTGCTGCTGCCGCCGCCGCCGCCGTCCATGGCTGCAGAGCGGCTGGGCGTCTGGAGCTGCAAAAATCGCCACGGTGTGACCGCAGGTGATAATACAGAGCGCTAGAGGAGCGGTTTGGCGGCGAGGCAGGAAGGGTGCTCCGGCTAAGCTCGCCGCAGGGAGGTGGGCGACAACTGATAGCGATCAAGCGCGCGAGTGATCGCCGTTTTGACGCTTGGCCTCACCGCCGGGGGACCGACTTGCTGCCGGTGCCGCAGCGCGGCGGCAGGCTGGGCGGCAGCAGCGAAGCTCGGCAGCCCGCACAATCTCTCCTGTGCCCTCGCATTTCTTTACACAAATACTGCATATTACACATTGTCAGCCCAATTGCACCTCGTGACAGCACAAAAAAGGACAGTCATCTAGCTGGGCTGCACCGCGAGCGTGAGCTCCACCTCTGCTCGCCCGCTCCGCAGGTAGGGCGAGTCTGCCGCCCAGAAGCGCTGCCAGGTCACGTGATCCAGCACATGGCAGGCGCCCCTGTTGTGAAAGAAGGAGGCTGGGCTGAACAGGCCGATGCCCTGCAGCGGGTCAAGGCTGTCCTCACTTGAGCTGCTGGAAGCGCTGCCAATGAGGCGCAGGCGGTAGATGGCCTGCAAGGGGGCAGAGGCGAGAGGCGCCATGCTCACATGCGTGCAGCTGCATGCCGCGGGATGCAGGTGTGAATCAGGCGCTCAGCAGCCAGGCTCTTCGATCCGAAACCAATCAACCCTCTGCCCTCTGCCCACCGCTTTGGCATACAGTACCAGCTCAACCCTCTGCCCTCTGCCCACCTGCGTTTGGTACAGGAAGGGGCCTGCTTCGTAGCCGGCAAACCGCGGGGCGCCCGCCGAGCAGCCGGCGCTGATGCTGACCTTTGTGCCGCCCTCGTGCGATAGCCCCAGCTTGCACTGCCAGAAGTACCCCCTCCAGTGCACAGGGGCTGAGGCCACCTCATCGCTGTCTCCAGGGTGGGAGATCTGCAAGGGCGGGCAGCGGCAGTCATGTGGGATGCATGCAACTGGGGCCGACCGCCTCTGCGCACGTGTTGCTGCAAGGGGCAGGCTGGTGAAGAGATTTGCCATCAACCGCAGCCCTGTTAGTCACCTGCAGGGCGAAGGTGGCTGTGTCGGTGTCGCCAGCCAGCAGCGGCAGCTGGCGCTCAGTCCACCACAGCCGGCAAGCGGTGCGTGGTGCGGCCGCTGCCACTGACGGCAGCAGCTCTTCTGCCTCCCCTGCTTGGCGCTGCAACAAAGCCCGCTGCACCTTGTCGGCAGCTGTGGCAAGCTGCAACAAACAGGAGAGAGAAACGAAGCGCCGGTGCTGAGTTGTTGCCACGCATGCTGTCAACCCGTGGCCAGCCCGTGGCGTACAGCAGCCTAGCCAGGGTAAACCAGTTGCAAGTCACTCTTGAGTTCCATGCTATCAAAGCGTCGCGCCTCGAGTGCGCTCACCGCTCGCAGCAAAAGGTCTCGGTTCCTGTCGTACTGCTGGAGCCAGCTGAAGCAGGCCCAATAATTGATCAGCACATCGGGCGGCACTTCAGGGAAGCGGATGCAGCTGCACACGGCTGCAATGCGCCCCCGTGCGTCGTCCGCAAGCCGGACGTCGGCAATGTTGGCGTTCGCCCACAGCGCAAATGCCGCCAGCACTGCAGCACAAGTTACCACAGGGAAGCGGTGATGAAGGCTGAAAACCCAGGGTTGGGGTGTCCATCTGTCCACGGCACTGCACTGTGCAACTGGGCGGCATTGGGCAGGAGCACCATTCAATGCGTTGGCAACGCAGCACGTGGCTGCACCCACCAGTTGCTTCTGTGTCTGTGTGCACATGGCAGTCCTCAAACATGGCCTGCAGAGTGAAGGCCACGCAGAGCATGCCTGTTGCTCCCAGCGTTTCGTTGAAAGCAAGCTCGCATGAGCACACATCCGTCCGCCAACTGCCGAGCAGACTAGTGGTCCCCGCATCCTCACCAGCAGCAGACACTGAGTGACCCCAGCACCCTCACCAGCAGGATTTCAAATGGAAGCGCCAGCCACACCTCGCGCCGCAGGCTGCAGTTGAGCATGGTATGCCAGTGCCCCAGAAAAGCCGCCAGCTCTGCTTGCAGTTCAGCATCCGCCGCTACAGCTGCCACACTCTGCTTGAGCAGCGCACTGAGCCGCTGTGTGGCACGCAGGAACAGGGTGTCTGCCGCTGCCTGCACATCATCCTTGCCGCTGACACCGGTTTCCAGCAGCGACAGCAGCCGCAGGCAGGCCTTCAGCGGCAGCTGCTCCACCTGCGCATGCGGGGCGAGCGGGCGGAGCAGCAGGTGGCTGGGTTGGCAGTTTGGCGGGCCAGGCATGCGGGGGTTCGGGTGAAGCTGAGGCAGCCAGGAAAACGAGCAGGCGGCAGCCCACCTTGCCCAGCAGCAGCTGCACGCAGGCGTCGGCGCAGGCCTCGGCAGCGTGCTTGCGGGCCACGGCCAGCAGAGCCAGGATGCTGCCGGCATCTGCAGTGTGAGCGGGTGGAAAGCATGGGCAGGTGGTTGAGCAGCAGGAGCAGCACTACCACCAGCGCAGAATGCTGCATGCCCTCAGCATCGTGTAGCAGATGCACTGCACCCAGCTCGGCGCGACTCATCCCGCCCCTGCGCCCCACCCACCCACCGTCCGGCAGCACGTGCCCAGCGCTGTGCACATAGTCGAGCATCCGCTGGAATGCCTCCACCTCCTCGCGATCGTCGCACTCGATCTGCAGCGTGTGGTTGGGCCTCTGCTTCTTGCTCTTGGCTATCCATCCCGTCATCCAGCACCTGCAGCAGTGGGCACAACTAAATTGAGCAAGGGCTCCCCGGAAAGGGCCACCGCTCGGCCTGCCAGCCAGCTGGGTGCTGAGGTTGTTACTAGCTAGCATAGCATGACAGCTCTTAGCCCTGCTGCCCCTCACCTGAACACCTCGCTGTGCTGCTTCAGCGCCACTGACGAGGCGCGGCAGGCGACAGCGGAAGGCACTGGTGCCCTGCCGCCGCCGCCGCCCTGCTGCTTGGCACGCTTTGCCGGGCGGCCCTCAGCCGGCTCGCTGTCCTTCTCAGATGCTGGCTCTTCAGGCATCACAAGAAGGATGGTGCAGTCAAAGTCCTCATCGTCCACGGTCAGCATGTGGCGCAGTGTGGCTGCCAAGCTGGCGGGCGTGGCGCCGCCGCTGCCACCGCCCCCGCCGCCGTCGTTGGCACTGCCGCTGGGAGGCTGCGCCATGGCTGCCGGTCTTCGATTTCTCCGTGGCGTGAATGAGAGTCTAGTGCGGCGGCCGGGGCGGGGTGTGTGCGCTGGAGAGGGGCAGGAGAGGGGCAGCGAGTTTGGGGCAGTGCTGGATGCCGCTGCAAGTGCACTCAGGGGCTTGCAAATCAACAGGACAATGCCCACAGGTTGGTGGCAACGCAAACGAGGCGGCAAACGCGGTGGCCGTGCGACGCCCTGCTGCGCCCTGCATGGTGCCCTGTGAGGCGCCGATCGGGAGCAGCCGGCGCTTCTGCGAGGTCTGCGCGTGGTCGCGGTGCGAGAGCAGCCGGAGCTGGGGCTTGGGTTGACGCTCAGCGGGTCCGCAGGACCCCCCTCGCTCGGGTGCGCGTCGGTGGCGCTCGCCGCTCCTGCTGCCACATCTGACACGCTCATGGAGCTGCCTGGATGCGCGCCGCGGGCCGCAGGGCTGGGTCCACCACCAGCCGACGGGCGGCGGCAGGCGGCGGCCCGCTCACTGCTGTGCTTCCCGCTTGGTTGCTGTGCTGCCTGCAGGCCGCCATGCAGATCTTTGTGAAGACGCTGACGGGCAAGACCATCACGCTGGAGGTGGAGTCCAGCGACACCATCGAGAATGTGAAGGCCAAGATCCAGGTGCGCCGTGAGCTTGGCCGGCCCAGCCGCACCAAGCTGTACCTTGCCGCCGGCGGTGGGCGAGCGGCTCAAGTGCAGTGCACCGGACCAATGCTGCCAGCTGCTGCCAGCTGATCTGTGCCGCACGATGCTGAGTTGCGCGGTGCTGCACCGCTCGAGTTACGCTCAGCCTGCCTGCAACTGGGCCCCCCACACAGGACAAGGAGGGCATCCCGCCCGACCAGCAGCGCCTCATCTTTGCGGGCAAGCAGCTGGAGGACGGCCGCACGCTGGCAGACTACAACATCCAGAAGGGTGGGCGCACCTGGCTGCTGCTGCACCTGCTGCTGTTGCAGCCAGCATGCGTGCACGCTGCGCCACCTTGCGATCAGCAGCCGAGGCAGTGCTCTCTGCTCTGCAGCCTGCTGTGTTAAATCCTGCCGCCAAGGAGTTCCCAGCTGGTGGCCTGCTTCCCGCCTGCCGTGCAGAGTCCACGCTCCATCTGGTGCTGCGCCTGCGCGGCGGCGCCGGCGGCAACGCGCTCACCAAGTACGTGGCGCAGGCGCTGGGCAAGTCCAGCTTCCGGGAGGCGTGGGCGGCCGGCGGCTGGAAGATGGTGAGCTTCATTTGGATTGGGCAGTGGCTGCCGTCTGCTGGCGTTGGTGCATCTTGTGTCGCCATTCAATTGGCGCCTTTAGGCGGAGGGTGTGGGCGGCCGGCGGCTGGGAGATGGTGAGCGCCGTTGCTGTTGAGCGGTGGTTGCTGCTGCTGCTGCTGCAGCTGCTCCCGCCTCCGCTGCTCCGGTGCACCGGTGCTGCTGCTGCTGTGCAGTATCTGCAGCTGCTGGCTGTTGGGCTGTTTGGACAGCAGGCGCTCTGAGCTGCAGGAATGTGTGGGTCTCTGGCCGGCATGCATTGTTTTCACGACATTTCTGCCTGCTCACCCTTGCCTCTGCGCAGCTGATTGACGGCAACCTGGCGGAGACGCTGTTTGAGCACGGCCCTGGCTCAGCGGGCGGCGAGCCGGCGGTGCTGGTGGGCGTGGACCAGCACGGCAACAAGTACTTTGAGAAGCCGGGGGCGCAGTGGGGTGAGGCGCGGCTGCGTGGCATTGCGCTGCGCTGTTCTCTGAGCCCGGGGCGCAGCGGGGCGAACTGCTGCAAACGGCAGCATGCTGGGAACTGTGCATATCAAAGCTCTGCCCAACGCCTGCTGTTCAGTGCGCAAGTAGCGCAGGCGCAGCCAGTTCTCCTGCCGTATTACTCACTTCCAATGCCCCGCCTGCCCTCCTGTACAGTGCGCAACCGCTTTGTGGTGTACGCCAAGAGCAACCACTGGCGCACGCAGGTGCGCTGCTGCTGCTGCGACTGCCTGCAGGAGTGTGCAGCAGTTGTGCCCGGCACGCCCATGGGCCCGCCATGCTGCCACCCTGCAACCTGTTCGCCTGTCTTCCTTCCACCCGCCACCCACCCTGCTGCCGCCCTGCCACTTCAATCCTCTTGAGCAGGACCCCTCCACCGTGCCGCCTGAGTGGCACGCCTGGCTGCACTACATCTCCGATGAGAACGCGGTCAACGTGAGTGTGTAGCTGGCTTGCTTCTCTTGCGCACCAGCTGAAGTTGCTGCGCCGTGTCTGCACTGCTTTGCCAAATAATGACGCAGTCAACATGAGGTGCCTGCCATGCACTTGGTTTGGTTGACGTCTGCCTTGTGTGCTTGCTAAAGGCCACATCCGTGGCAGCCATGCGCACTGCACTCGACGCTGGCCGCTGCGCTGTTGCCCCCTGTGCTACGCTTCCGCAGGCGGAGTGGAAGCGGCCCATCTATGTAGCGGAGGCCAACGAGCACCCCTCCCTCACCGGCGGCAACATCCACATGCCCAAGGGCTCCTGTGAGTGCTGACCCACTAAATGTTGGGTGGTTTAGACCCACTTGATGGGCTGGCTCTGCCTGGTTGCTGGGCTGGCTCTGCTTGGTTGCTGGGCTGGCGGCTACCTGGTTGCTGGTCTGGTGCCCGGGACAGGTGGTGGGGCGGCGTTTGACCGTGCGCTAACCGCGTCTGTGAGTGACGCTGGAGCAGCCGCAGGGTGTGCGCACCGGTTTGCCTTGATTGAAGGGCTCGCCACTGGCTCGGTTGAATGCAACAGTTAGCAGATGGCCAGTGCGTCAAGGGTCCTCTTTGCTGAGCATTGCGTCGCTGCTGCTGTTGCAGTGTCCAAACCCTACTGTGACGGGGTTCTCTTTGCTGAGCATGCGCCACTGCTGCCATGCCTTGCAGGGGCGAACCCTGAGAAGGTGACCTGGAAGAAGACGCAGGTGTGGACCCCACCCAGCGCATGAGCTGCGGCACAGCGCGGCACAGCGCAGCGCAGCACACCCCGGCACCGGCAGCAGAGTGCGCACCGGCAGCTGCGGCTGCCGCCCTGTAGGCCTGAGGCCTCCACCCGCTGCCGTTGGTGCCTTTGTGCTGCCTTTGTGTGCTGGCCCGCCACGCCTTGTATACTACTGCTCTTTGCTGCACTGCTCTGGGAACTGGGCTGCGGCGGCTGCTCACATGCAGCGCTGCACGGCTCGCTCCCTCTTCGCTCTCTGCTTCCTTCGGCCAGGCTCCCGCTCTGTGCTTGATGCACTGCCGGCAGCTGCCTATCACACATAGCTTTGTAACACGATGCACCCAGCCCACACAAGAGACCTGTTTGGAACGGAATGCAGCGATACGAACATCAAAGGGCGCTGCCGTACGACCGGCCCACCCAGTGCCGTGTGCGGCTGCTGGTGGCAGCGCTCGCAGCCTGGCCGCCTCTTCCAGCCCACCAGATGCTGCATCCTGTGCTTGCAGTCTGTACAGACAACTGAACAAAGCAAACGCGAGTGAATGGAAACTTCAGCACGTCCATATGCCATGCCGTCCATTCCTGGCCGTTGGTGCGGATCCTCCGGGCCGCCTGAAACCCTGGGCCGCCAGCCTTCCCCCAGCAGCTCACTCCTCCTTAGCCGCCCTGCAGTTCGGGAGCTGCCACCCTGTCAGGATCCGTCTACGCAAGCTGTGCTGGGGGCTGCCCGTGGTGATGTAGCACCAGTCACAAGCTGTTGCACCCGACACTCCACACTCAGCTCCCCACCCAGGCAGCAAGTTGCGATCAGCAGCCCATTTGAGCCTGCCATCCAGACCTGCCACCAAGTAAACCAGCCACAATGGACAGCCCAATACCACAGCTCACTTGCGCAGGCCCTCCAGGTCGGCCTGCCGCTCGCGGGACCCCACATCGCTGGAGGCCCCGCGCAGCAGCGCCTCCTCAGAGCTGTCGGCCGCCGGCGGCTGCTCCTGGCCCACCTCCCTGCATGGCGTGTGGCGGTGCACAGCGGTCGTGAAGGAGTGGCGAGGGAGCACTTCGCAGCCTCGCGCACTGAATAACACCTGCTAGTGCTGCAGGGCTGAGTGCTGCCCACCTGCCAACAGAACAGAAAGCAGGCAGGCATGCCATGTGTTAACGACATGTCGGTGCTTGATGTTCCAGTCTGCCTTGCCCCGTTGCGCAAAAGCACGACACGGCACAGCACAGCCTCTCACAGCGCAACAGCACACATGGCCCAAGCTCAGCTCAGCGCAGCACAGCACACCTGGCCCAAGCTCAGCTCAGCGCAGCGCAGCACAGCACGCTCACTTCCTCAACTCCTCCAGCTCCCGCCGGCGCCGGTCATCCACCAGGTTGGCAGACGCCTCCTGCAGCAGCTCCTCCTCGCTCTCGCCGCCACGGCCAGATGGCTGGTCTTCGCGCACCACGCTGCGCTTGCAAGAAGGGGCAGCTGTTCACTCAAAGCTGTGGCAGGATGCCGGCAGCCTCCTTGCTCTTTGGGTCCGGGCGCGGTGCCCTGCATTGGGCCGCAACTTTGAAAACCACCTGCGCATGCGATTTTTTCACAGAATCACCCCCACTCGGCTCCTCAGTCAGCCACCGTCCACCTGCGCAGCTCGGCCATGTCGCGCTGGCGGCCGCGCACGGGGTCGTGGGATGCCTCATCCAACAGCGCTTGCTCGTCATCTGGTGTGTACTGCCTGTGCAGGGCAGGTGCTTGGGTGTGCAGGCTGCAGCGCCACATGTTGGATGCGAGTTGCAATGCATGTCTGTATCGCAAGTTTCGTTGCGGGCACACAGACTTTAAAACCGAAAATGGAAAAATGGAAATGAAAGGAGCATTTGTGCGTTGGCCGGCTATCGGAAATGCTCTGTAGCACTGCGTTTCAGCGCAGTGACGCTCCCCCAAGCACTCCGAGTGGTATGGTTTGAGTCAAACCAGAGCACTGATACCGGCAGCTGCCTGGGGCAGCCGCACCAGAAGCAGCGGCCTCACCTGCGGGTGGCGTGGTGGTGCCGCTCCCGGGCGTGCTTCATTTGCTCCGCCACCTCGCTGATGTCGTCTGCAAAGGGAAACTTAAAGTTGGAGGTTGCTGATCAATCAATGTTCCTAATGCTTTAATTGCATGTTCCCTGTCATGCTTTGCCGCCTGCTCCCCGACGGTGCTCAGCAGCGTGCAGGGAGCATGCAAGCACATCCCGGATTGGCCCGTGACTCACGGAACAGCTCGGCAGCTCAGCACCGACTCAAGTCCGCAAGCTCAGGCAGCAAGCGTACCTGCGGTGAACATGCCTCGCTCAGCCTCCTCGTGCGCCCGGGCGCGCCGCTCGTGCACAGCGTGCAGCACCGGGTCCGCCACCTGCGGCAGAAGCGGGCACAGCACTGTGCTAGCATGGCATGACCCAGGCGTTTGGCATGCACGCAATGCTTGGCAGGCTCAGGCGGGCTGGCGGGCTGAGCACCACCAAGTCAATGGCGCTCGCTCCACTGCGCTTCTGGGCCTCACGGCGCCTGAGCAGACCGTGGCGCCTGGTTTGGCACGGCAGCGCCCACCAGCGGCAGTAGCAGAAGTGCGGCAGGCACACTACCCTCGCCTCTGCCCGACCCCGCCGCTGACCCGCGCCCCTTCCCTTTGCTCACACACGCTGCCGCACAGCTCCATGTCCAGATCTGCTTCTAGAAAGCCTCAGCAGCCCACCTTGTGTGCCACGCCCTCCACCGCATGCTCCGCCTTGTGCAGCAGCTCCTCAGCTGCGTGCTCCGCTCGGTGAAGCACCTCTTCTCCCTTGTGCAGCGCGCCCTCGGCGGCGTGCCGCACCCGCTCTCCCAGGTGCTCCTACACGGTTGGCGGTGCGTGGCTGGGAAGGTGGAAGCCTTGATGGTTGCTATGCCATCAAAATGTGTGCGCCAATGAAAGGTAAAAGAGCAGCGCCAGTGGCCGAGCGCCGTCAGGGGCGGCAGCGGCGTCCCGGCCGCAGGCGGCGGCTGCGAGCGGCGGTGCCGACTGCCCCTCACCCCCTAACTTCTCGGCCTCCCGGCAGCCTGTTGAGCGTTGTCCAAGGCTGCCAGTGCGCCTGCAGGCCCAGGTTTGGCTCACCTGCTCGCCCGGGACCGTGGCCAGGGCCCTGCCCGTCAGCAGCACTGGCCTGGCCCCGCCCAGCAGACGCCTGCTGCAGCTCAACATGCTGCTGGTTGCTTGGGTTCCGTCTCGGAGCGTGAGGAACGAGGCAACCGCCCTGCCCTGCGCTGCGCGCTGCGCTGCCGGAGCCTGTGCGCCTTCCGACCAGAGGCAGCGTTGCTTTACAAAGAAGGCAAGCACACACGCACTTATGCATACGTAAGAGGCATGCAGATGGGAGCACACAGCGCCCCGAGTGGCAGGGCAGGCCTATACGCGACAGCAGGTTGGAGCAAGGAGCGGCAACAGCAGCATGGGCAAGGTGACGGCGGGCAGGTTTGACAACAAAAGACGGGCAACTGTGCTTGCCGGTGCACAGACTGAGGTGGCAGCTCTGTTGGAGCAAGCACCACCTGCAGGGCGGCAACCGCAGGCTAGACAGCACTTGACGCAACAGCCTGCTGCCCGCTCACAGTTTGGAGCGGGTCTGCTGTGTGTGGAACGGGTTGGCTGAGAAGCCCTCAACTGGCGGCACCTCTCCCTCCAGGTTGCCCCCTGGCCCTGGGTTGCCACCTTTGCCGGGGTTGCCGCCACTGCCGCCGCTGCCGCCGCCCAATGCGGTGGCCGCGGCGCTGACTGGGCTGTCGGGCAGGTCGCGCATCTGTTAGGACGGACAAAGCAGGGGTATGAATCGATCGCTTGACAGCCAGCAGCAAGAGGGCAGCAGCTTTGTTAGTACCTGCACGCATCTTCCACCCGCCACCTCCCGCAAGGTCACAGCCGCCATCCAGCTGCATTGCCGCACCTGAGAAGCGGACAGCGCATCATCCAGCGTCTCGGGGAAGGCGCTGATCTCGGGCTTCTCGCCGCTGCATTGCAAGGGAGGGAAGCAATGGACGTGGCAGGTTGGCTGCGCCGCAAGGATGGCTGGACGAGGCGGCTCAAGTTCCACTGCAACACATTTGCCCCTTGTAGCAGCCCCCTGCCGCCCTGCCCTGCCCTGCCCTTGCAGCAAGGCAAGCCGCACCGCTCCGGCTTCAGCGCATCATGCAGAGCGTGGTCAATGGGGTTGTCCTGCACCGCGCAGGTGAGTCGCGGGAGAATGACCGCGGCAAGGCACACCGTGTGGGTTCTGTGACAGAACCCAAGCGCAGTGAAACGCACGAGATCGACATGGTCCAAAGGGCAGGCAGCAAAAGAAGCAGGGCATGCAGCTGGTTGCAAGCCGGGCAGTCGTAGGCCGCTGGCATGCGGACCCTTGGGGCCTGCTGCCCGGTACCGGTCTGCCGCGCAGCCGGCAGCAGGCCTCACCTCCGCCAGGTTGCGCCCCTCTGCCGCCTTTGCCATGTGCATGCTTTCACCTGTGGCAGCCGAGCAAGGTGGAGCAGCGGCGGCGATATCGGTGGCAGGGTTGGGCTGGTGCCAGGAGCAGTGCGGCGGTGGTTGGAGCACGCAGGCGGGCACACCTTCCTGCCTTGGCCCACGTCGGCGTCCCTCAAATGACCCCCATGCCACAGGCAAATTCGTCCGGCCCAATCGACCACTGGCACCTCCCTCTTTCAACCCACCCGTGCGCTCCTCCGCCGTCCCGGTGCCGCTGAGGTGCAGGCGCAGCTTGACGCCCTCCACAGCGTGCACAGCCGACTCCTTCATTCGCTCCAACGGTGCAGGCAGGTGCAGGCCCTGCTCGTGGCCCTGCTGCGGCCAGGGGTGGCCCTCCTCGCCCTCCCCACGCTGCGAGGGGTCGGGCAGGGCGTGGCCGTGCGGCGGGGCGTGCGCCGGCGGCACGTCAGCGTGCCCCAGGTCAGTGTCCGGCTCGCGCTGGGTAGGGGAGTCCTGCGTGCGAGGTTTGTGCGAGGTTTTCCAGGGTGTGGAAGCAGTGGCAGAGGGCAAAAGGGCCCACAAGCAGCAGCAAGTGGGCGCTGCCGTTAGGGTTTCCAGTGGCGCATTGCCGCTTGGCAGCGGCGCCGGCGCCGGCGGCGCACCTCGTCGCCCACCGTGCCTCCTGCTGCCGCGAGAATTCGCTTGGCCGCCTGCATGGCTGCCTGGAGCTGCTGGAGCTCTTGGGGGACACAGCCAAGCGAGGACAGCAGCTGCCTACGAGGCCTGTGCTGAGGCTGGCGCCAGGGCGTTCACGCGGGGCTGTGAAAGGCTTGTGAGCGTGTCGAGTGCGCGATCAGTGCCTGGGAGGCCGGAGTATGAAGGCAGTGCCCACCCAGCATGCAGCTCTTCATGCGCAGCCAAGAGCAGCGGGCAAGCACGCCGCCCCGAAACTGTGCACCACCCCAACATTGCACGAGCACCGTTGGCATGAGCAACAGCCCTACCAAGACACACCTTCGGACTTGCAGTCTCGGAGCCGCCCGTCCCGCGAGCAGCAGGGGCGCACACGCCGTTTAGCAGCCGGCAGCATGTCGGCGGCCCTGCAGTCAAGAGAGGATGAGCGGGCGTGCGGTATGCAGGCCCGGGTGAGTCTGGGCGTCCTGCAGGCCGCCCCTGCGCTGCTGTCCGCCCCAGCAATCATGCGGTTGTGGTGGGAGGACGATGCCGAGCGGGGCGCTGCGCCGGACCAGATGCGGGCCTGGCTCCCGGGCGCCCCGACGTCCACCCGCCCGCAGCGCCGCCTGCCGCCACTCGTCCTGCAGCATTTTAACCTGGCCAGCTCACGCTCACCGTGCAGGTCAGCGAGCTGGAGGCGCTAGTTTGCGCGGCATGCGGCCGCGGGGTGGAGGCGGCTCGCTGCCGAGATGTCATTGAGGAAACGGTTCGGCGCGCCAGGTGGGCAGGCGGGAGCTGCCGACGGTGGGCCTGTGGGAGCTGCCGACTTGCAGCCTATGCTTCTGAATCCAGCCCCTTCATGCCCACGCAGCTGCTGCTCGCCTTAACCTTGGAAGATGCCCGCATGTGTGCGGCCGCTGCATAACTCACAACGCACAAATCCATGCCTGCCCACCGCCGTGCCACCGCCCACCCTGCTTGCTGCCTTTGCCCGCCGCAGGCGCAAAGGCGCCATGCTGCAGCACCTGGACTCCTCACTGCTGCTGTCCACTCTGGAGGTGCGGTTTGGTATTCGTGTGGAGGCATGATAATCGAGCTCCCCCTCAGACGCCGCCAGCTTGATGCCCTGCGCTTCAGTCAGTATCCCATGCCGGCTCCTCAGTGCGGCTGCACCTCCCCTCCCCCTCCCGCTGGCAGCAAGCCAAGAGTGAGATTGCAAGCCTCACAGATGTGGCGGCCACCAACGCGGAGTTGATGCAGGAGGAGCTGCTACACCACCAGGTGTGTCCGCCTCAGCGGAGCCTGTAGCTGCCCGTCCGCTCTGCTGCTGCTATGCACGCGATGCTGTTTGCAGGGCTGCCCCGATGCCGAGTGCGCGACTATACACAGCGCAAGAAGCGACAGTCAGGGCTGCCACCGCTCCCTCTGCCGGTCAACCTGTTGCTCCTGTAACCATCCAGCCTTCCACCCACCAAGCGGCCGCCGCTTGCGTGCCTGTCAACACCCGCAGGAGCGGCAGGAGGAGCGGGGCGCAGAGGACAGCGAGGACATCACCGCTGCTTCGGTTGTGTCGCTGCCAGCCAGCAGCATTGCGGCACCCTCCAGCGCTGCCGCCAGCAGCGAGGCGGCGGCGCCCAGCAGCCCCACAGGGCAACAAGCTGAGGACAGCCCTGGCAGGGGTCCTGGTGCCAAGCCCGACTACCCACCTGCACCGCTAGAAGGCCTGCTCAGCGCAGGCAGCAGGGGCAGCGCAGGCAGCGCGGGTATGGGAGGAGCAGGGAGCGGCGCGCTGGCGCCGCGCACGCCGCATGGCGGCGGCGGCTGGCTGGCCCCGGCTGATGTCGTGGCGCCGCTGCGCGACTTTGCTTCAGAGGTGGCGGCGGAGGTGAGCCTGAATGATGGCTCTATTCAGCAGGATATTGAGGTGCACAGCATGAAATGGAGCTGGGCACTTTGCTTGGGACACCGAGGTTGTCTGAAGCCACTAGCTGCACACTCGGCTCTGCCCCCCACGCTCTACGCCCATGAGCCTCGTGGCACTAGGGATCGAGGCGGTTCGCCCCTTCCTCGCGTCTGCCTTGACCAGTTGACAGCTTGAAACTTCTGCACCCCTGCAGGCGGCAGTAGAGATTGAGGAGGTCCGCTCCTTCCGGCACTCCATGTCCATGCGCGCGCCGCGCAGGGGTGAGACCAACCAAACACAAAGTTGCACCACCAACGTGCTCAGAATGCTGTCGGTTCTGCCCCGCCGCGTTGAGTTTATGGGATGGGTGGGCAGCACGGCACACCCCTACATTTCATGTGGAGCGCCATTTTGGTGCACGGCGACCCTTCATCGCATCAATCTGATCTTTTCATCTCACTCTCTTCACAATGCCTTGCACACCTGCAGAGGAGGCGGAGCGGGTCGCCAGCTACGACTTTGATGCCGCCATGTCGCCGCGGGCGTCGTACCACGTGCGGGACGCACCCTTCCAACCCCACGCCGCCCCTGAAATGGAGTTCAGGTGGGCCTGGTGGGCCTGGATCCCGTACTGAGGGCTTCGTCTCGTGCTGCAATTTGTTTGGAATACTACGTAGAGTTGCATAAACCCAAAGGAAATACCACTCAGGTACAAGGACGGCCTTCGTGCGCGACCAGCCCTCCCTGCAGCTTGGTGCACTCCCCAGATGCATCACCCACCTGCCCAGGCTGCCTCATGCGCCCGAACCAAAGCTAACGCTCGCTCATTCCCTGTCCGGCCTGTCCGCAGCTTTGGGCGGTCCCAGATGGACAAGGCGTTGGATGAGGCAGCTGCTGCTGCGGTGGCTGCCGGTGAGCAGCCGGAGGTTGAGGAGGGCGTCGAGGACGAGGCCGGCTCTCCCCTGCTGGTGAGGATCTGATGGTGGCAGACAGAGCTCGAGGGGTTGCTTGTGCTGCTGGGAAAGCTAGCAGGTGGACAAGGAGGGGCCGGAAGAGGTTGGCTCTCTGCTGCCGCTGAGGCTTTGTTGACAGCAAGCTTTGCGTGGCAGTGCGGCTGGGGACGTTGATAGCTGATGTTCGGCTTCTGCCGCCAGCGAGGTGGTGCATGTTTTCTATAGTCGCTGCCTCATCAAGCCATTCCACTTTTCCCAAACCCGTGCAGGTGTCCAGCCGCACACCGGATGCGGCGGCGTCTGGGCGGCGGGACAGCCTTGACCGCTATTTCTCTGCAGTCGACACAGTGGAGGAAGAGGAGGAGGGGCAGGAGGAGGGGCAGGAGGGAGAGGCGAGCGAGGGCGCAGCGGGCACAGCGGCACCGGAGCAGTCTGCGGCAGCGGCACTGCTGCCGGCGCTGGCCAGGCCCTTCAGCCCGCCCCGCCCCCTGGGGTCACCCCGCCCCTACAGCCCGGGAGGCCGGCGGCTCAGCGACAGCGCCATCCCCTCTCCATGGATGCAAGCGCAGCGCCATCAGATGGAGCGGCAGCGCAGCCGCAGCGCGGGAGAGGCGCACTGCTGGTCGGCCATGCCGCCTGGCTTCTACCCTGGGGCAGCGGTGGAGGTGCGGCTGGTCTGCTGTGCTGTCAAACCTGCTGTGCTGACCCTGCTGTGCTGCTGTGCTGCCCTATGGAAGCAGCTTATGCGTGCCAGTGTGCCGATTTTTGGCATGGCATTCCCACCATTTGTTTCCCGAGCCTGCCTCAGCTGCACCTTCGGCACGCACGCGCTGCAAGCGTTGCAGGGCAGCGGACTTCCTGGCTGCTGCGGCCTTGGACCGAGGTGGTTCATATGGACCTCACCCTGCCTGTTAGCTTATCTACACTCCCTCTGCCAAACTGCCCGCTTGCAGGGCAGCGCCTTCCAGTCTGCTGCTGCGTTGGACCGAGACACCATCGACCCCTCCTCGCCCACAGGGGTGGGTGCGCTGGATCTGGAGAGCTACAACTCCGCGCCCTTCACGCTGCACAGGCAAGCAGTTGGGTGACGTGCAGGTTTTCGGCTCGTTTGCGCTATAACGATGGCCTGCTACTGCACATGGAGAGCTAAAGCCCCCGGGCCTTGACGCTGCACAGGTGGGTTTGTGCAGGTGCACAGTGCAACGATTCTGACGTTTGACGCTGCTCTGCAGGCTGCCGCCCCTGCACATGCGCACAGCCTAAAGCCGTGCCCTGCCAGCCGCTCCTGCCCGTGTGTGTCTGCTGCTGCTCCTGCTGCTCTCTTGACCTTTCCAACTGTAACCTCGACTGCTGTGCAGCGTGACGCCGCCCCGCCACGTCATGGCTGAGCTGGCGGCTGAGGTGCAGGGCCGCCTGCGCATGTAAGCTCCCGTGCTGCAGCCTGCTCATATGATCAGCAGCTGGCTGCAACCCAGCTGCCGGCGCCCAGGCCCAAGAGGTGCGGCTGCTGCGCCCTGTGCGCCAGCTGTCGCAGCCGCCGCCCATGCTCAACCAAGCCCGCTGCCGCTGCTGCGGCAGCCCCTGCGGCCAGCCCATACCCACTGCTCGGCGCGAGCCGTCTGCTGGCTGGTCCAAAACTTCCCACCTGTCTGTTTTCGTTTTTTTGTTTGAGCGGCTGAGTGCGAGCCAAGCGTAGCACATGCTCCAGTACCAGCCAAGGGCAGGGTCCATCATTTGTGGAGTGTTCGTCTGGCAGCACCCAGGTGCCGCAATGAACCCGCCCCCATGCCACCAATATACATCCACCGTCATCCAATGTTGCCTGCCGGCGCCCTGTGCACAGCGCATTGCGTCTGCTGGCACAAGTGCTGCAGGCAGGCGCCTCACACCTCCCCTGCGCCCGTTTCCTTTGCCCCGAACCCTGCTTTTCAGCCCTGCCGGGCAGCCTTGCACGATTTTGCATAGAGCTTGCATTTCATGGCCTCGTGCAACAACCTTTCAACCGCCCTCCTGTCCAGGTCCCACCCTGCGATTTGTTTCCGCCCAAATGCATGCGCCCCTGTTTCCCAGAGCCTGCCACTTCGCGCTGTCTGTGCACCCCAGTGCAGCCCGCATCCCCGCGCCCTTCTTCTCCCCTGGATCTCTACCCTTTGGATTCATTTCCGTTGCATTGCGTGCCGCTTTGCCTGCGCTGCATGTGCTCTGCGCTCCCCTTCTGCATGCCTTTCATGTGCTTCCTTCAACAACAGCTCACAGTTAGCATGAATGTAATACTACACGGCAGGGTGCACGTCAGGTGAAGGCCAAATGGGCCTGCAACAGGCACCACCGCATCCGCAGGCACACCGACAGTGGCGGCCGCCAGGTCAGCCGCCTGCCGCCGACTCAAGCTTACCAGCGCTGGAGCTGTTCCAACGTGTATTATCACCGTTCGCGCGCCTTTTGCTGGCAGCGGAACATCCACGGCGTGCAGGGCTGGCCGCGCGGCTGCCCCGCCGCCTGCAGAAGCACAGGCACCGCTTGCAAGGGCCTGCCAGCGTCTTGCAGCCTCCTTACGGGACGATCGCAGGTCTGCGAGCACGTCAGTTTCTTTCGACCGGTGGGAAGTGGTTGGACAGACGCGGCCCGCTCCTCCGATCATGGCTTCGGGGCGAGCGGGCGCCTCACTGCGCCACATGCCTGCCTAACGGCTCGGACCGGCGGGCCAGCTGCCGTGGCTGGTGCAGCTGCCGCCGCCGCCGCCGCCGCCGCTCACAACACACGACGTGCCCACTGCCCCTGGTCTGGCATGCAGGTCTCGTTCCGGCGCCAGCATGCCTGCCACCCTCGGCTGGCGTCGGCTGCTGCCGCGCCTGCTGGCCGCCCTGCTGCTGGCGGCGGCGGCGCCCCGCCCCGCAGCCGCAGAGGAGCGAGTGACGGTTTCGGCGGCTGATGCAGAGGCCTTCACTGTGAGCGCCATGTCAGTGGACCCAGGCGGCGAGCTGAAGGCGAGTCGCTAATTAGTTGGCATGCCCCGCCACAGTCACACAGTCACCTGTTGTCGCTGCTGCTGCGAGCTGTCGGCATGCCGCTGCTGCGGGCCAGGCCTGCCACCCTGGCACCCTGGCGCATGGTGCCCGCTGCTCTTTTGGTGGGCGGATGCACCGCCTCCGCCTTTCTGTTCCTACAATCCCCCTTTGCTTCGCCCTTGTTTCGGCAGGTCACATCCTTCCGTTTTGAGGGCGATGTGCATGGCTCGGAGCTGCAGCTGGAGCGGTTTGAGGTGGGCAGACAGGAGGGCTGGGGCTGTTGATCACAGACAATCAGCTGCTTGCCCCGGCCTTGCCAAGCCATCAGGACAGCGGGGGCATGTTTCTGGCGTCGTGGCTGCAGCTGCGCAGCAGCCATGCAGTCTGTGTCGATCGAAGGTCACAGCTTTGAGGTCACAGCCCTTCACAGCCCTGCTGGCTGCTCTCCCTGGCCAGGTGTGGCGCCCAGATGCCGTCATCGAAATCAAGGCCGATGTGGAGTCGCCGCCGCTGCAGCTGACGCCTCCTGGAACGCGCTACTTCCGGGGCGGGTGAGGAGGAGGGGCGGGTGGCGCGCGCTTGTCATGTCACTGCACTTTGTTTCACGAGCTGTTCAGTGCACGGAGCCAGAAGTTGCTTCTTGGGACGCTTTGGTGGTGCAACGAGGCAGTAGCTTGCGCACCGGGGTCTACTGTGCTTGCTGTGCAGGGCCGGTTGGAGGAGACACACAGGCACCCGCCCACATGCAGCTGGTTGCCCACATGCAGCTGCCCTCCTCTGCCCCCTGTCTCCCTGCAGCATTGTGGGCGAACCGGGCTCCGTGGCAGTGCTGTCTGTGCGTGAGGACGGCGGCGTGAGCGGCATGGCCCTCCGCGGCAATTCCTCTTGGGCCATCGGCCGGCCGGGCGCTGACCAAGTGCCCGCCGCCGGCAACGGCACCGCACCCGTGACTGCCGCACCGCTGAGCTCGAAAAAGGCGCAGGCCATGGCGGCGGATGTGCGGCCGCCGTTCACGTGCGCCAACGATGGGGTCAACTTTGGGGGACGGGGGCCGGAGGCGGCGACGGAGACGGAGGGGCAGGAGGCGCCCGGCAGCCGCAAGCTGAAGCAGGTATGCGGCTGTTGCGCTTGATGAAAGTTGTGGGTGTGGTGTGCAGTGCGATGGGTGTTTGCACGCCGCCTGACGAGTGCATGGCCACAGCGGTTGCTGGAGACCGCGCATCGCACAGCTCTGGCGGCTGCCACTATAGTCTACTAGCTAGCTTGAGTCTGGTGGGCTGCCGCTAGCCTGTGCTATGCACACATGCCGCGGCTCCCTGTCTTCTTTGTGCACTCCACGCGTCACGCTGGGCCGGCAGCACCCGGCCCCATCAGCTGCACCACTGGTTGAGTTGGCACCGAACCATCCTGAACCCATTTCACCAATTGCTTTTTACGCACCTTGATGCAGTCCAGTGTGATCCTGGACCAGCAGTACCAGGCGACCATCGCCATTGAGACGGATGGCGAGTATTGGAACCTGTTCAAGAACCGCGACCGGGCGCTCAACTACATCGCCGACCTGATTGGATGTGGGTTTGGGTGCTGGGTGCACGTGGTTGCTGGCGGTCCGATGCATTTTTAAGCGCCGCTGCACACCGCGGCTGGGGCCGTGCCTTGTGGGCTCAGTCTGCATGCGATTGGTCCCTGCATTCCCTTGGTCTGTGCCCAAACACGCATGCTCGCTGCGTGCCTGCTTGCCTACCGCAGACAGCGATGTGGTTTACTCCCGTGAGGTTGGGGTGGACATCGTGCTGGGCTACGTGCGGCTGTGGGAGGGCGGGCCCAGCAGCGACCCCTACCGCTTCTCACGTGCGCTGTGCTGTGCTGTGCTGTGCTGTGCTGTGGCTCTACCTGTGAGCTGGCTCTACCTGTGCTGTGCTGTGCTGTGCTGTGGCTCTACCTGTGCTGTGCTGTGCTGTGCTGTGGCTCTGCCTGTGCTGTGTTGCGCTGCGGCTCTGCTGTGCTGCACCGTGCTGTGCTGCTCCTGATCCGTGCTATGCTGTCGTGCCATGCCTGCTCCGTGGTGCACGCGAGATGCTCAGCGGCAGGGCAGCCAGGCCGCCTGCCTGTCGGTGCGGGGCCCTGCCCACGCCTCAGCCGCTGCACAGGCAACCCAGGGCAGACGCCGCGTGTGCAATGACTGGCATCCCATGCTTTGCTCACATGCTGTGCTCACTCACATCATTTGCTCCAACCCCTGGCAGAGGACACCAGCAGCCTGCTGGACGCCTTCTCCGAGGAGTGGAACAGGAACATGCAGGTGCGGCTGCGCTGGCCATGGTTTAGATTGTGCCACTGCCGCGTGGCTGTCAACCGGCCTCCCTCCAGTGCAGCGTTACCCGCCGCTGCCGCCGCCGCTGCCCCTGCTGCTGCTGCCGCCGCCGCTGCCGCTGCCCCTGCTGCTGCTGCCCCTGCCGCTGCCCCTGCCGCCGCCGCTGCTGCTGCCCCTGCTGCGGCTGCCCCTGCCCCTGCCGCCGCTGCTGCTGGCACACCTGCTGTGCGTGTTCCTGCCTTGCTGCAAACGGTTCTCAATGCTGCATGGAATCACTCACAGCTGTCATTGCACCACCCCATGTGTTGCAGCACGTGCCGCGCACCGTGGCTCACTACCTGAGTGGCATGGACAACAGTGAGTGATTTAGATACAGCCGTGCAGCTGTGAGGTTTTTGGGCCAAAGCTGGGGGGCGCGGCAGCCGCAGCCGCAGCAGGGCAGCGCGTTGCCAGGAAGCCTCACCTCAAGGAAGCTGACCTGCCCCAGCCGCGTTCACACATCGCCTCCTGCTCTCCTCGTGTGTGACCCTTCCAGGCGGCGGCGTGGCCTACGTGGGCGTGCTGTGCGACTACTACCGCACCAAGTCAAACAACAACGGCTACGGCTACACCGGCAGCATCACCGGCGACTTTGACTGGAACGAGGTGCAGGTGGGTGCTGAGGCAGGGTTTCCTTTTGTTCAGAGCACCCACAGGTGCTCTGAAATGGGGCGCTGGTGGGTGCTGTGGAATGAAGTGCAGGTGGGCTGCCCAGGCAGGGTGCCCTGACGTACGACGCAACAGCAGGGAAGGATGCCGGCGGGTGTCAGAACCGGCGGATGGTGAGGCAGAGGTGGCACGGCACGATTCGCAACTGCCGAGGTTGTTTCCTGGATATCCCAACATGTTTGCTGTGCAGACCAGCAACCCCAAGAGCGTGGTGTGGGACATCAGGTGAAGGGTGGGGGAAGCGGGCAGTTTGGGGGGAAGTGTGCATGTGTTGACCGCAGCTGGCGGCAGCCTGTGGCCGGTGGAGATGCTTGTTTTGCATGGGGTGCGTCGCAGCACCGGCCCCGGCGCCATGCAGCACCTCACCTCACTTCGATGCATGGCATGGTCCCCTTTTACCTGCAGCTCCTTCATGCACGAGCTGGGCCACAACTTTGGCTCGGTGAGCAGCAGAGGCAGGGGCATCAACAGCAGCAGCAACAGCAGCAGGGGCCGTGTGCATCTTGTGTGCATGCTGGCCAGCCACACACATGTTGCTGCTGCACTGCACACGCTTGCACGCAGCTGCCCACTGCTTGTCTGTTCACCCAAGCTCGCTCATTCGATCCTGCCCGCCGCAGCCCCACACCCACGACTTTTGCGGCATCGGCGGCAGCTCCGAACCTGTCGACCGCTGCTACAGCGGGTGCCGGGGCGGCGGCCAGGGCCTGCCCAGGTGCACCTCGACCTCGCCCTTCTTCTCAGGCGGCGCCGGAACCATCATGTCATGTGCGGATAGGGTGTTTGCTTGTTTGTTCGTGTGCTTGTACGGATGGGGCGTGTTGATGCTCAACAGCCCGAGGCAGCTGCAGCGTTGCGTGGGCTCCGAGCTGTTGCATTGATTTGCCCGTTGCATTAGTACGCTGTTGAGTGGCGGAGCAAACAGCTCGTTGCGGCAGGTGATGGGCCAGCAAAGTGCGTGGCTGCCCCATGTGCACACGTTTGATGCAGCAGCTTGGTGGGCGACGCAACACCGGCTGCGTTTCCTCCCATTCCGCCGCCCCTGCAGACTGCCACATCCAGCGCGGCGGCGACAGGAATGTGGTGCGTCTGCTGTGATGGCTCATTGCCGCTGCTGCAGTGGCATGTGGTGTGCATGGCTTTCTTTCGTTCTTTCTTTGCATGGCTTGTGAGTTTGAGTGGTTGGCTGTGTTCAAGCCGCTGCATCCAATGTCACCTGCCGCATCGTCGCCCCCTGCTGCGCCGCAGGCCATGACGTTTGGCCAGGGCCACACGTGAGTGCAGCGCTGTGTGGCAATGCTCTGAGATCGACAATAGGATGGATCAACGGGGTACCGCTGCTGCCAACTCCGCCACCTCCACCGCTGCTGCCGCCTCCGCCACCACAGCAGGAATAGCAAGGCGGCTGCCCCGCCTGCCTCTCACACTCGCACTCCTTCTGCTCATCTGCTCGCACCCCTCTGCAGGTGCGGCAACGCCCCGGAGCGCGTGCCAGCCCTGATGCGGGCCCACGTGGCCCGACAAGCCAACCGATACAAGAGCTGCATGGTGCTGGCCAACGCACCGCCCCCAAAGCCTTCCCCCAGCCCTCCC
>VIYQ01001491.1:0-19869 GCA_009928355.1 Chlorella sp. CH2018
CCCACAAACCTGCACTTTGGAAAAGCCTGTGGCGGCGCGCGTGAGCGTGGCACCCACCCCCAGCACCACAATGTCCAGATCGCTGCCGGGGAGCGCCAGGCCGGTGGCCTGCAGCAACAAAGCGAGTGGAGGCGGTGGAGGGTCCACATGCACAGCAGTGTCGTGAGCCAGGCGCAGTGCACTTCACAGCAAAGCTGGCATGAGGGACACACGCACACACACACACGTGCATGCCCATGGCGACAGCAGATCCACAGAAGCTGCAAGCTGCAAGCTGCGCTGCACCTGGGAGCCAAAGAGGGCGACGCGCGAGTGCGGCCACAGCTCGCGGGCTGCCGCATCCACCGCCAGCACCGCGCTCTGAACAGCCTCGGCCTGCGCCGCCATTGCAATAAGAATGGAAGCACCAACCCGTTTATAGTTCGTGACATGCGTGTAACGAAATGCACAATCAGGGCAGGGCCAGCCATACACAGCAGGATGCAACTTGCACATTTGGGCAGGCAAGCCCGCCCGCCCAAAACCTGTAAACACCAGTACAGCACAGTACCCACCTCCTGCTGCGTGGGCGTGGCCCGCTGGGCAAACGCCTCCACCTCAAAGTGCAGCGGCGAGAAGCCCTGCTGGGTGCGCTGGGCCCGCTGTGCATGCTGTGCTCGCTCCCAGAAGAAGGAGGGCTGCTGCCGAGCTGCAGACGGCCCTGCCGCCGCCGCCTCCTCCTCCTCGCCCTCGCTAGCGGTGGACCACTCACTCCTCTCCTCCTCATCATAGTCTGCCTCCTCCTCACTGCCGCTGAGTGGCTCCTCTCCCTCCTCCTCCTCCTCCTTGCCGCCGCCGCCCTCGCGCTCACTGCCCAGGCCGCCTGCATCACCGCCCAGCGCCCGCGCCGCCAGCCCCTGTCGATACTGCTCCAGCTCCACGCCTTGTGAGGCAAGCGCCGCTCGCTCTGCCTCGCTCAGCTGCCCCACCGCTGCCGCCCAGGCCTCATCGCTGCCACCAGAGGCAACCTCAAAGAGCCGGTCCAGAACATCGGCCGCCGCCCGCTTGCCGGTGCGGCCCCGCCGGGCCACCTCTGCTTTCAGTCGCCTGTCTGCCTCCTTCTTGAGCTGCTTGTACACAGGCTTCTGGTGGGGGGCTGCGGAGTGGCAGGCCAGGTGCAAGGGGAGGGGTTATAAGCAGTCGTAACATTGTGACATCAGGCAGGCAAGGCTATGCTCCAACAACAACCGCTGCACCCGCCGCTGCACCCGCCGCTGCACCCGCCGCTGCACCCGCCGGCCGCCTGCCCCGCCGCCAACGCAAGTCAGGCACCGCAATCTTCCCCAGCACCTAACCAACAGGACTCAATCACAACTGCAATGCAGCCCCAGGCACTCACGTAGGCGGGAGCCCTTGGCGCCCAGCTGCCCTATGACGGCCTTCAGGTAGCGCTTGTGCTCCGCCTTGAGCTGCTCCACAGTCATGCTGGGCCCAAAGCGCGGGCCCTCCTGGTCGCCAGGCAGCTGCACCCGCTGCGCCTGCTGTGGTAGCTGCTGCTGTGCCTGCTGCGCATGCTGCTCCAGCGGTGGCTGCTGCGCGTGCTGCCCAGCCAGCGGCGCCGGCGCCCGGTCCTCAAACACAGCCAAGGGCGCTGGCTCGGCTGCTGCCGCCGCTCTAGCTGCTGCTGCCCCGGCCGCTGCACCTGCTGCCGCGGGAGGCGGCCCTCCCTTGTCTTCAAACACATCCAACAGCAGAGGCACTGCTGCCTCACCCTCGGCCTGGACCCCTGCTGCTGCTGCCGCCTCTGGCGCGGCTGCGTGGACACCTGCTGCCGCTGGCTCAGCCGCAGGCACAAGCGCGGCAGCCGCCGCTGCTGCCGCTGCTGCCACTGCTGCAGCCCCTGAGGCAGCGGCCGCTGGCTGTGCTGCAGGCAGCGCCACGCCGGGTGCCCCTGCAATGGCCGCAGCCAGCGCTGCCGCCGCTGCTGCCACCTCTGCCTCAGAGGCTGCAGGAGGAGCAGACTGGCCGATACTCCACAGCACCAGCGCTGCCGGCAATCCGGGCTCGCTCCGGCTCGCCACAAGCCATCCATTCTGCAGGTAAGCAACCATGGTGATGCATGAAGAGCCAGTCAGACTGCAGACTGCTAGACGGTGAGCAAGAAAGGGGGGGCTAGCTGAACGGCACACGCATTGCAAGGGTCAGCACACAATGGTGTTCGGTACTTGCAGGCAGGCTAGCTTCTTGAGCTGAGGACACACCCTCGCTCCTCACCTGCTCACAGGCATCCATGCCTTTCTGCAGCATGGCGCGCAGGGAGCGGGCTGCCGCCTTCTGGCGCTTGGGAGCCGAGGCATCGCGCAGCGGCAAGTGAGGGTGCTGCTCCGCCAGCAGCTGGTGCACCCAGCCATCCAGCTTTGCGGATGATGCGCCCCGCCGCTGCTGCAGCTTCGCCAGTGCAACCAGCAGCAGGCCCTGCTGCACGGCGGCCCTAGTGGCAGCCATGGACAGCGGCTGGGAGGCGTCAGTGCCAGTTTCAGGTGCGGCCTCCGCCGCTGCGGCACCCTCCCCATCTGCCTGCTGCTCCTCCCCTTGCTGCTGCGCTGGCTCCTGCCCCTGCTGCGGTGCCGGTTGCTGCTGTGCTGGCTGCTCTGCCTGCGGCTCAGGCTGCTGCTGCTTCTGCCAAAAGAAGCCTGCATCCACATCCAGCATGTCTGTGTCGCCGCCCGCAGCATGCTGTGCCTGCTGCGCCTGCTGAGCCTGCTGTCCCTCCTGCTGTGCCTGCTCCGCAGCGCCGTCGGCGGCACCGGCACCGCCCCGCCGCCGCTTCTTCTTGCCTTTGCCTGACACCTTGCCCTCCAGGCCAGCGGCCCCAGGAGCGTCAGCCGCAGGGGCAGCAGGAGCAGGAGCAGCAGCGGCCTCGGAGCCGACGCCTGCAATCGCTGATGCGCCGCAGCACTGTGCAGCCAGCTCTAACAAGTGCTGCTTGGTTGGAACCGCTGCCGCGCCAGCTGACGTCAGACGATGGCGCCGCCCTGCATACCTGCTGCCTGCTGCCGAGTGCGTTGCAGCTCCATTCGCCGCTGCCTCTGCCGCTGCTGAGGAGCCTGCTGGTGCTGGTGCTGCTGCCTCTGCCGCTGCTGCAGGTACTGCCGCCGGTGCTGAGGCGTCCTCCGGAACCAGCTCCACCAGCCCAGCCTTCACTGCATCTGAAAGCGCGCGCTTGGCTGTCTTGTTCAGCAGGGCGGCGGCCACCTTGGGCTGCCATTGGTTGAGGTAGGAGTTGATCTCTGCTAGCGTTGCGCCGCTGCCGCCGCCCTCCCTGTCCGCCTCCCCTGATGCCTCGGCCGCCGCGGCCGCGGCAGCCAGGAGCAGCGTGCTCGCTGCCGCCGCCAGCTGCTGCTCCTGCTGTTGCATCTGCCGCAGCCGCTGCCGCTTGGTCAGAGGCTTTGCGCCTGCCTCCTCGGTGCCCTCTGCCGCGGGCCCAGCTGTGCCGTCGCCTGCCGCTGCTGCGTCCTGCTCAGCAGGCCGCTTGCGTAGCTGCTGCTGGGCAGCCGGGCGCTCAGGGCTGGTGGCGTCGAACCCAGCCTCAGCTGCCGCTGCCGCCGCCGCCGCCACAGCGGCGCTGCCCGACACAGCTGCTTCCACCACAGCCAATGCAGCTGCAGCTTGCTCCTGCGTCAGCTGCCCCGCTGCCCGAGCCTCCTCTAGCTGCTGCTGCGCGGCGGCCGCCAGCTTGGCACTTATGCCGGCCGTCGCCAGCCGCACATCTGCTGCTGGCGCCGCCGCCTGTGCCGCCGCCTCGGCGCCAGCTTCGCCTGCAGCATCTGGCACTGCCGCTTCCGCCGTCCCATCAGCCCCTGCTGCCCCGGCTGCTGCAGCAGCCGCGTGCGGCGTGATCCACGCCACCAACTCATCCACCAGTAGCGGCAGGCAGGCATCGCCACGGCCCAGCGGGTGCGAGGGGCCATGCCAGCAGGGCATGATCAGCATGTTAGCGCCCTCCTTGGGCGCTGCCTTGTGCGCTGCACGACAAGAGTGTGGGGCGAGCAGGGTGGGGGAATCGGGCGAGGCGAGCGCAGGTTGGGGGTGAGGATGCGACAAGGCGAGGCCCGGTGGACAGGGCGGTGTGCCCACCACAGCCCGGTGGCTGTGTATCAGGCAGCAAAACCCATCGTTTGGCACCCCAAACCATTTCCTAGAGCACCACACGCAACCCCACCTGAGTCGTCCACCAGCGCCACCCGCGCCAGGGCGTTGAAGTACTTGTGCAGCGGCTTCACAGTGTCCCACGGCCGCCCGCCCCGCGCCTCAATGTCCTCCTGCGCCAGTGACACGAGGCAGCCGTGCAAGCGAGGGGTCTCTGCGAGCAAGTTTGCTGTACTTCGCAGGCACACACACGTACACAGGCACAGCAAATGCGTGTTGCAAGCTGCCCCATGCCATGCTCAGGCACAGCCTGAGTGCGGGGTGTCGGCTCCAGCACCCCAGCATGCACAGCACGCCATGCAGGCCCAGCAGGCGTGCTTGCGCACCTTGGCGGCGGGCACGCAGTGGTCGCGAGCCATCACCACTTCAAACAGCTGTTTGGGTAGCTCCAGTGGGAAGCCATCTGCATCCACAGCCCCGCCTGCTGCCACTCCAGCTGCCGCCGCCGCTGCCGCCACCTTCTTCTTCTTCTTCTTGCCGCCGCTGGCCGCTGCGCCTGCAGCCGCGCCGCTGCCGCCGGCAGCAGCAGCGGCTGCGCGGCGCTGCAGCATGAAGTTGGCAAGGTTGCAGTGCAGCTTGTGCAGCGCTTTGGTGACGGTGGGGCGCGTGGCGCTCGAGTAGATGCCCAGCCTGCAGGGAACAAAACAAGACAGCAGCAAAATCCATTGTAAGGGCAGTGCAAGTGCCTTGCAAGATATGCCACAGGCTGTTCCCGTGAGTCTCACATCATGCAGGTAGCTGCCAGCCTCAGACACCGCAAATGAATGCAGCCACCCACCTGAAGTGCGGCACCAGGCGCAGCAGGTGGTGCACCCCCGGCCGCAGGTCGTGCTGCGCAGTGGGAACAGGAGGCAGGGTCGGCGGCTGACGCTCATGAGCAACCAAACACTCGCAGCTGCAGCGCGTCCACCAGCGGCTTGCTGCAGTCAGCTAGTACCAAACTGCAGCATGGACTCCACTGCCGGCATTGCCAGCGGCAAGGCAGCAGGACATGAAGCATGCGCGCACCTGGTGGCTCACGCCATCCCAGCGGTGCTGCATGAGCACGCCGTTGATGTCAAACAGCAGCAGCACGCGGCCGTCCTGCCGCTGCTTGCGCTTTCCAGAGAACTGCCAGGTGGGTGGCTGCGAGAGGGGGTGGGTAAAATGGTGGGGCAGCCGGTGTGAGGCTGCTTGCGGCAATCCACGCGCGGTGCACAGCATACGCCCACAATAGGCCCAGCTGGGCGGCAGCATGGGAACAGCACTCATACGCGCGCATGTCAAGCCGCAGCCCATCCTGCTGCACTCCCTAGCCTCACCTGGACGATCTCGCCCTCCACCGCAGGCTCTGGCGCGGATGCAGCGCCCGGCAGCGGCTGCCGCATGCGGGGTGCTGCCTCCAGCTCGACGTTGCCCAGCGACAGACCGTCTTCATCGCCCGAGGCCTCGCCCTCGCTGCCGCTGTCCTGTGCCGCAAACTCATCCTCGCTGTACAGCTCACGCTCGTCCAGGTCCATGATGGCTGAGCCAGCGGCTGCTGGCCGCTGCCACGGCAAGTTACGCGGAGTGCGGAGGGTGCAGGCGCCGCCGCCGCCGCCGCTTGCCGCTGCCCAACAGCCGGTGCAGCGGCGATGTTATGCCTGAGTTTCTACGCAGCTTCGAGCACTGTCAGGCAGCACCCTGGGCTGGAAGGGCTGCGCAAAGCAACGCCACCGCTGCGCCCCGCGCTCGGCGGGCCGCTGCGCTGCCTGGGTTGGGCGCAAGTGAGTCGTGGTCCACTCCACACTGCAGGCCGATTGCATGCGGCCA
Organism: Chlorella sp. CH2018; assembly: GCA_009928355.1. Classification (NCBI taxonomy): domain Eukaryota; kingdom Viridiplantae; phylum Chlorophyta; class Trebouxiophyceae; order Chlorellales; family Chlorellaceae; genus Chlorella; species Chlorella sp. CH2018. Next base: position 5,980 of record VIYQ01001491.1, read on the forward strand.
GTTTGGTGCCCGTCTCTGCGCGCGCCGCCACGAGGGCTCTCATGCAGGTGAAGCGGGCGGCGCCTGCAGCGCTCCCCGCCATTACCATCGGCCCAATATCGGTTGCAGGGTCACCAGGGCGCCATGGCGCTGTCCATCGTTTGTGAGTCGCTCAGCCATGTGCCGAGCCGCTGCCCACGGCTGCCCTGTGGTGCTGCATTTGCCCAGCATCCTATGCTGATTTGCTGGCAGCAGCGCCACCGGCCGCTGACGACCCCGCGCTGCCACTGCTGCAGGCCGCACGCCCGAGGAGCTGCAGTTCCTGTCCGGCCCTCCTGAGATCGCCAAGCAGGCTGGCATCGAGTGAGCGCTGCCGCCGATGGCCCGTCAGCGGTGCTGGAAGGATGCCCACCTGCCGCTGCCGCTGCCGCCGCCGCCGCCGCCGCCTCCTGTGGCTCCCCCTGCTCACCCCGCCTGCTCGCACCCTCCTCCGCTTCCCACTTCCCTGGAAACTGCAGCACCGCAGCCAGCAGCCTTGTGTTCTCGCCTGATGCCCAGCGCGTGCTGGTTGTGGGCGGCGATGCAGTGGCCGTGCTGGACGCCGCCAGCCGCGCCGAGCAGCAGCGGCTGTCTATCCCTGCAGTGATGGCGGCAGCGCTGTCTCCCAAGGGCACCTACCTGATCACCTTCCAGCGGCCATCCAAGGACGAGAGCGGCCAGGGTGCGCTGGGAGCTCGGCTGTTGTGGCAGCAGCCGAGAGCGCGGGCTGCCGCTGCCGCAGCAGCAGTCTTGCTTGCGGCGGTTGCGCCTCCCACCAACCAGCGCACCACATCCTGCAATCGTGCCGCGCTGGTGGCACCCCGCTCAGCTCACTACGGCACAAGGCAGCTTTCTCAGCATCCCACCCCATGGCCCTGCACCCCCTGCAGCTGACCGTAACCTGAAGGTGTGGCGCCTGGCCGACGGGCAGCAGCTGCTCAGCCTGCACCAAAAGACGTTCACCAAGGATGCCTGGCCCAGCGTGCAGTTCACGGCAGGTGCGTGGGATTGCTCCAGGCACATGCGGCGTACGTTCACCCGCCTGCCGCTGCACAATGCCTCTGCTGCTGCTGCTGCTGCTGCTGGCTATGGGCTGCTCTTGCGAAGCAGGTGTTGCTGCCGGGCATGCTGCTGTTCTGATGAGGCAGCTGCTGCTGGCTGGCTGCCGCCTCCACCATCCCAACCCAGTTGCCCCTCACTGCCCCTTGCAATCTCCCCACAGATGAGGCCCTGGCATTCCACCAGGTCACCAGCGCAGTCAACATCTACGCGGCAGCAGACTTTGGCGCAGGCAAGCATGCTGTGGGGTGCGGTTCTAGCTGGGCTACTGCCAGGTGGTACGCACCACCTAGCTGTCGACTTGATTGGGGTCATTGCTACCACCAACGCCATCGTTACGGCGTGCTCCTGCGCCGCGCCGCCGCTGTGCTGCTCACCGCCCCTTGCTGGCTGCTGGCCCACTGTGCAGGCGTGCACAAGCGGCTGTCCCTCAAGGGAGTGGCCGGCTTTGCAGTCTGCCCCTCTGAGCGCCCCCTGGTGGCAGCCTACGTGAGTGGCCGCGGGTGCTGCCCTCTGCTGCCGTGCCTATGCTTCTTTCTGCACAGGCCTGCGGCACGTTGCCTGTCCCTGTGCTCAGTCTCGCTTTGGGTCCTTCATCTCCCAGCTGCTCTGTCAAGTGGGCTGCCCCGCCTCAGCTAGCCTTGCCCCCACTCAGCGAGCCTGCTGCACTCCCGCCTACTGCGCGTCAGGTGCCCGAGGCCAAGGGCTCCCCCGGCTTCATCGCCCTTTATGACTACTCGGCCATCAGCGCCAGCGGCGACGCGCCCGCCCCGCTCTGTCGCAAGTCCTTCTACCGGGTGGGTGGGCAGTGAGGTGTGGCTGTGGCGGCTGAGTGCAGGCGGGCTCCCTGCCTGCTCTGCCGCAAGGCCTGTTCTACCTGGTCGGCAGTTGGTGGCTGGTGTTGGGTTTGATTGCTGCTTGCAGAAGGCGGTTCAAGCCGGCAGCTTGAACTGCTCCCTCTGCTGGCCAATTTGTCGGGCAGTCGTTCACATGACCGTTGTGCAGAATGGCAGCCCGCGAGGCCTGCAGCCCCCCTCCGGTCGGCACCCGCTCACCAAGCCTCTGCTGCCCCGCTGTGCCCCGCCCTGCAGGCCAATGCCGCACGGCTGATGTGGAACAGCACCGGCTCTGCAGTGCTGGCGCTGACGGCTGCTGATGTGGATGCCACCAACCAGAGCTACTATGGTGCGCACTTGATGGACTGTAAATTTCTTGATGTGACGTTGTGCATTAACCCTGGCCCCCGGCGACTGCAATCCTTTCCGTCTCGCTGCACGCATGCGATTGTCGTACAGCTTCGCAGCGCATGCTGATCTTGCACCCACCCAGCCCCTTCTCATTTCCTGCCTCCTCCCTGCAGGCGAGCAGAAGCTGTACTTCCTCGCAGCAGATGGCAGCAACGAGTGCGCGGTGCCGCTTCCCAAGGTGATTTTTGGGGCAGCACGCTGTGCATGTTGGACGCTCGCTGGGCGCACCGCACCCCTCCACACGGTTGATGCGGCGGCACAGCAACACACACCCAGCAGGGTGCACTTCATGCTACTGGGTGCCATGGGGCACCACCAAACAGCCAGGCCACTGCGACCGTCTGCGCTGCATGCATTCCTTGCTGAGGTGCCCCCTGCTGTGCTTGCGGTTTGCCGCAGGAGGGCCCCATCCACGATGTGCAGTGGAACTCAAAGGGAGACTACTTTGTTGTGGGTGAGTGGGAGCACTGATTGGCGCTGCTGCACCGAACAGCAGGCTGCCCCCCGCCTTGGATTGCGCCCCCGCAGCATGTGTGCACATGTGCACAGCGTGCAGCGCAGCCATTGCTTGCCATGGCCTCGGCGCGTGCTGCACCCACTGCGTCTCCACCTGTTGTGTTGTCCTGTCCTGCAGTGGCTGGCTTCATGCCTGCCAAGACCACGCTCTTCACCGACAAGTGCGTGGCCAAGTTCGACCTGGGTAAGCGCTGCTGGCTGCTGGCTGCACGGCGTGCAGTTCCGGCTCTTTGGAGCGCCTGCTGCGCGCAGCATGCACCGCTGCGCCTGCTGCGCCGCAAAGTCGCGATTCCGGGCTGCACCTGCACCCCAGCGTGTGGAGCGTGGTGCAACAGCTTGCGCCTCACTCGCATTGCGGCACACGTGCCCTAGCCTTCCTTCCTTCAACCCCTTTGGCTCAGGCCGAGTTCCATTTCATTTCGGCAAACCCAAGGGCACACCATCCTCCTGCCTTCCCCTGCCCCACAGGCTCCGGCCCCTACTCGACTGTGCGGTGGAACCCCTTTGGCCGCTTCCTGGTGCTGGCGGGCATCGGCAACCTGCCAGGTGACCTGGCCTTCTATGACAAGAAGGCGGACGGCAAGTGCAAGCCCATGGGCCAGACCAGGTGCGCACCTCCGCCTCACACAGCATGGTTGTTTGCCGAACATTGCATGCCACACATTGCCTGCCCGCCAAGAGCAACACCAAGAGCAACTGCACCCCAGCCGACCTGTCCTTGCCACTTTTGACTCCAGCCTCCCCGCTCCTTTGCTGCGTCTGCTTGCAGGGCGGAGAATGCGGTGACGGCGGAGTGGTCCCCTTGCGGCCGCTACCTGATGACCGCAACCGTGGCGCCGCGCCTGCGGGTAGACAACGGGTTCCAGGCAAGGCTGTGCCTGGCTGGGGGACGCGTCGTGGCCAGCCGTGGCCAGCTAATCAAAGCTGGCCAAGGGCTTGGAGTAGCTGAACTGGGGGCCGGATGTATGCCCTGGAGCCTGCCCTCTGAGCAGTTGACGAGTCGCTGACACAGTACCACCACCACTCCTTCCCCTTGCACTGCACAGGTGTTCAAGTATGACGGCACGCTTGTGGCACGTGAGAAGCGTGACATCCTGTACGAGGCCTCTTGGATGCCAGCGGCGGCAGGCACGTATGAGGACCGGCCGCAGTCGCCACGCGCGGGCGCTGCAGCAGCCAACGGCAATGGCGGCGCGGCGGCGCTGCCGGCGCAGCCGGCGCGTGCGGCTGGCTACGTGCCCCCCCACATGCGTGGCAAGCCCGGCGCGGCAGCGGCAGCAGCGGCAACCTTTAGCTTGGCTCGCGACGCGAACGACAAGGGCGGCAAGATCCCCACTGGGGCTGTTGCGGCGCGGCCAGCGCCTGCCACCAACCTGCCGCCGGGAGCGGCGCCGCCACCCAGCAAGTCGGCCAGCAAGAACGCCAAGCGGCGAGCGGCGGCCAAGAAGAAGGCGGCAGGGGAGGGCGGCGAGGCGTGAGCACGCCAGCTGTGCATCCCTGTTCTAATTGTTACTTTGACGGCCCGGCAATTGTGACCCATTCATTTTGCAAACCGCCACTAAAGGATGCAGCATCAACAAAAGGTTGGCAGGGGCAGACCGGTGGCGGCCACGCTGAGCATGTGGCGCTGCACGCCGGGCTGTTGGCTGCAGCCCAGCTGCGCGCTTGCGGTTCCAACCAGCACTTGCAGCAGTGAGGGACGGTCCCTAGCTATGGCTGGTAAGCTGAAGTTGGGCCGCTGGGCAGCAAGGTTAGTGGTCGCCTCCTCGCCCCTTGGACGAGGCGCTGAGTTTGTTTGGGCTGCCCAGTTGCGCCAAAGGTCGACAGCGAACCCAGCAAAGCGCAGCTCAGATGCACCAGAGTGTCGCTGCCGCCCGCCACAGGTGCTGCCGCCCGCCACACAGGTGCTGCCGCCCAGCGGCTGTGCGAGCACCTGCACCCCAGTGCCTCCTGGCTTGCCACTCCTTACCAACCCTCTTACCTGCCGCCAGGCCTCCTCAAGCACATCCCCGGCACGGCAGAGCACGCGGTGGCGCACTCCAGCGCTGCAGGTTAGGTGTATAGCTGGCGGCAACGGCAGCAGGCGCTGGCGATGAAGAGGTTTCGGCAGCAGCGGGCCGCGAATGTGCCCTCACCGTCGCCTGCTGGCCTCTCTGCGCCCGACCTTCCTCCCCCTTCCTCAACCTGTCCCCAGTCACCCAGGCAGATGCTGACCCAGCGGACCCGCGCAGGGACGCTCGCAGCGGCACGGATTGGGCATGTCCCCTGCGGGCCTACAGAGCCATGTTCCAGGCACGGCAGAGCATGCAGAGGAGCACCCAGGGCCCACGCAGCCGCATGTGGTGCAGAGTGAGCTTGCGGTGGGAGGGGCCGGACGCTGCTTGCGGTTGCATGTGGCGCCTCCCTCTACCTGCACAATGCTCATGGACTGGGGGCTGGGCTGGAGGCTGGGCACAACTAGCTGTCACCTGATGCTGTCGCCTGATGTTGTCGTGTGTGCAGCGGCCACCGGGGATACGCACGCCCACTCCACAAAGGCTGGTGCTGCACTGGACAAGGCAAGCGGTTGTAGTGCACATGCACATCTACTGGCTTCCCGCTCGGGCATGCAGCACTTGGCTTGCAGGCGGGCAGGAGAGCTGCACAATTGGATCGGCTGCTCCCTGCACGAATGCAAGACTGTGGCCACTCCTCCATTTCTGCTCCGTCAGGCGCGGCAGCAGAGACTATCGAGGCAGTGCCGCTCAACAATGCACCGCCCCGCCTGCCGCCTTGCCGCCTTGCCACCGTGCCGTCCAACCTGCCTGCACCACCGCCACCCCATGCTCCCAGCAGGCCTGGCAGAAGAGCAAGGAGGCAGTGCCGCTCAGCAAGGAGTTCAGCGCCAAGCATGGGGTGACGGGGACGCACGTTGGCACGCTGGCTGGCACGCACACCACCACGGGCACAGGCTCCGGCATCATCATGTAGGCAGCAGGACAGCGGCTGTTGCCGAAGAGCGCTGCTGGTGCTGGTGCTGGTGCAGCCGCTGCCATGCAAGCTGGCATCCACACCAAAAACCGCCTGCATGCTTTGTTTTGACAGTGTGATACAGCGTTCATGTAGCCCTAGGGTGCGCGCCAGGTTGCCCATCATCGCGAGCGAGGTGCACCACCAAGGCGGCGGCGGCGGTGGGCGGCAGTTGTCCAAGGCCCTTGCCGCACCCTGCATGCGTTGTTGATGGATCTGCACCTTTCACCCTGCAACTCAAAGGAGCCTGAAAGGCCGCCGCTGCGGTGCGTGCTGCAGCCAGATGGCGCGGTGACGGCTGGAGCCCCGCGTGCTGCAGACCGTCGTCCCCTTGCACATTGCCCTTGCGCAGCCCATCCCGCTGCCAGTCAAGCACATCCGCAGCCGAAAATGCAGACGGCGTGCCTCAACCAGCAGCTTGCGGGCTCCCGCGTCGGTGGGTGACGCGCACGGCATGCATCAGGCGCCGATCTGTCCGATGGCAGTGTCGGCGGCCTCAGCCCCGTCGCCCTCCCCCCTTGGGTTGCTGCAGGTATGCGCAGCAGCGCCGCCCGCCTGCTCAAGGCGGCTGGCGTGCGCCGCAGCAGCACCATTAGCAAGGCCGTGAGCGCCAGCGCGCTGCAGCGTGAGTGGGACAGGGTGGCGTGCAGCGGCGGCGGCCGCCACGTGATCGTCTGCCGCTCCTTGACTCTCGGCTGCCGCTGTACGACTTGGTGCTGCTGCGTTGGCAGCTTGCAATGTATCCATAAATGCGTACATGCCAGAGCAACAGGCCGCTTGCATGGCCTAGGCTTACGACCAACTCTTCACGGCGGCGCCCAACCATGAGCTGCAACCAACTCGGCTCTACCGCTGGCCTGCCCACGCCTCAACTGCTGCAGTGGAGAGCGGCGTGTGCATTGTCACCGGCTCTTCCCGCGGCATCGGCAAGGCGGTGGCGCTGGCGCTGGGCGCCCAGGGCTGCAAGGTGGCGGTCAACTATGCTGGCCGCAAGGACGCCGGTGCGCTGCGTTGACTCGATCAAATGGCTGTGCCCTCGTTCACTTGTTCTAGCTGCGTGCTGGATATGCCGCCTGACCAGCTGGATGTCTGCTCGCCAATTGCTCGCAAGCCTGCACAGGGTCGGCAGCGCAGTGCCGTTCTGCATGCCAGGTGACCAGCGCTGCTCGCTTCTCCCTGCTCCTGCAGCCGAGGAGGTGGCGCAGCAGATTGAGCAGCTGGGCGGCGAGGCCATCGTGGTGGGCGCCAACCTGGGCAAGGTGCGCAGCGGATGTGTCTGCTGTTGCCTTCTGCAGCAGCTGTTGGCTGGCTGGCTGTGCGCTGACTGGAGCCATATGCGGTCGAGGGTTGGCTTGGAAAGCCGGGATCTGTGCAACCATGTGTGCAACCATGTCTGTGCCGACTGGCGCTGGCCGTTGGCACAAGGATCCTTTGCCTGCGTTGGATCACTTCCCAACCGTCCCATCCCTTGTGGGCATTTGGGCATTGAGCAGCTGTTCTCACCCAAATCATGGCATGCATGGATACTCTGTGTCACCATCGCATGCTGCTTCCAACAAGGGACACTGTTTCCAACCCCGCAGCGCGAGGACATTGAGCGGCTGTTCAAGGAGGTGACGGACAAGTGGGGCACCGTCAACGTGCTGGTGAACAACGCGGTGCGTGGGCCGCGCATAGCTGTGGCATTGTCGGGTGGCTGCTGTTTGGCGGCGCGGCTGCTGTCGCTCGGCGGAGTGGCAGCTGTTTGGCACCCTTTAGCCATGGCTCGAACACGCGCTGAGCTGTGCATGGTGCAGCCGGTGCTCCAGCCTGGAAGAAAAGCAGCCAAGCAGCCGCGCGGATCTCCACGGAGCTGCATGCGATAGGCTGATGATGCACACGGAGCCGCAGATTTCGCATAGCCAACTAGCTCTCTGTTGCTGTTGCTGTTGCCACCTTGTGCAGGGCATCACCCGCGACACGCTGATGATGCGCATGAAGCCTGAGCAGTGGCAGGAGGTGATTGACGTCAACCTGTCGGGCGTGTTCTATGCCTCCCAGGTGGGCGACAGGCTGTGTGTCACGGGCTGTCTGTCACAACACGGGCTGGGGCTGGGGTCAAGGGGAACGGCTTGGCAGTGGACCTGTCAGGCGTGAGCTGCGCTTCCCAGCCGTGGTGCTGCACAGCTTTGGCCTGGCTTAAGCTCGATTCGGTGGTCAGCGTGAGCTGTGCCAGGCGGCATGTTGCCAGCCACCTGTGCGCCTGGGAGGCATGCCGCAGGTGCTGCGGACGCGTTGCCTGAGACACAGCCGCTCCAGCTTCTGAAGGCGAGATCGCTCCAGCCACAAGCGCTGCTCACTGTGCATCCGGCCACCCCTGCTCAATGTGCATCCGGCCACCCCTGCTCACTGCCCTTTTGCAGGCGGCCACCAAGATCATGGGCAAGGCTCGCAAGGGCCGCATCATCAACATCGCCTCCGTGGTGGGGCTGGTGGGCAACGCCGGCCAGGCCAACTACGCTGCCGCCAAGGGAGGTGCGACGCGCGTGAAGCTGGCTGCTGCGGCTGGCGTGTGCTGCCGGCTGGATGTTGGCAGCACGTGTTGGTGGCAGGGAGCACTCCCATGTTCTGTCCTGAATGCTGCCCCCCACTGTCACTCGCACTGCAGGCGTGATTGCGCTGACCAAGACCATTGCTCGCGAGTACGCGGGCCGCAACATCACCTGCAACGCCGTGGCCCCTGGCTTCATTGCCTCTGGTGAGCAGCTCGGCAGGCGCAGTGTGGCGTGGCAGCCCTGCTTGCTCGTTGTTCACTGCACAGTTTGGCACCACTAACCAACCACAAGCCGATTCCCCCCGTGTGCAGACATGACTGCCGCCATCGATGCCAAGTACGAGGAGCAGATCCTGAAGGGCATCCCTGCCGGCCGCTACGGCCAGCCGGAGGAGGTGGCAGGCCTGGTTCGCTTCCTGGCCCTGGACCCCGGTGAGGCGCGGCTGATTGACTTCGTGCAACTTTTTATGCGTGCCAACTTGCTGTTGCTTGCTCTCGGGTGCTGAGCACTGGCGGGCCTGGTGCACTGCCTAGCAAGCGCTTACTTTGTTAGGCAGCCTGGCAAGGCGCTTTTGACTCTTCTGGATGGAGGCTGTCTGCTGGCCGTGCTGCTGGTAGCACCCCAGCTCATCTTTGGTTCTGACATGCCTGCCTCCCCTGCCTCCCCTGTCCACCCCTGAGTGCAGCGGCTGCCTACATCACGGGCCAGACGTACGCGATCGACGGCGGTAAGCCCGGGGGCTGCAGTCAACAGTGCTTGCTTATGTTGTGCACCTATGCAGGCTGCCGTGCGGCAGGGCAGCTGCTTGGGTTTGGGATGGACCGGCGGACTGGCTTGTGCTGCTGTGCTGAGGGAGGTCAGATGTGTGGTGCCCTCATGCTCCCCCCCCGCCCCTTTCTTCACTTGCAGGCATGACCATGCAGTAAATGTGCGGCTGAGCACCACTCTGCGGCTGCTCGTGCCATCGGCTCCGCCCAGCCCTGTGGTTGCTCTTCCCCGCGTGTCTGCCGGCTGCCGCGGCCGCAGTGCAATTTTGTTGTGCTCTTTTTCCCCACCTCACTTTCCCACCCTGATGTTGATATTATTCCTCTCTCTTCCGCACCACACCCGGCCTCCCAGTGGTCGCGGCTCCACACTGTGACCTCACAACAATTCAGACGCCAGCCGAACCGGGCAGCCTTGGCTGCAGGCCAGTTTACAGAGGGCAGGGTGGAGAGAAGTGTGGGCTGGGAGGTGGACAGAATGGAGTAAGGAGAAAGCAGGAGAGGAAGCATTAGAGCTATGGGAGAGGAGCTAACCACCGCACGGCATTATTGTGCAGGCATGCAACCGCAAGCACATGCGCACGTCTGGCGCTGCTGCAGAAACACGCCCTGCTGCTGCTGGACAGGGTGCTCCGCGCATGCTGCCCTACTGCTGCATGCCCAGCTGCTGCCCCTGCTGCTGCCCCTGCTGGAACACTGGGTGCTCCAGCCCTTGCATGGCCATGTCTCGCAGCCGCAGGTTCTGCACTTGCACCAGCCGAGCCAGCATGGCATCCCCGCTCAGCTCCTGGGCCAGCCTGTGGGCAGGAAGGGGGGAAGCAAACAACGCCAGCACAGCTCAGTAAGGGCGGAACCCTGGGTGCACGCCACTGGGCGGTAGGCACTCACTCCATACACTGCATGTCTCCTTGAGCGAGCTGCACAACATCTAGCCTTGAATGAGCTGGACAGTTGGGTAAGTGTCGGCCGCACCTGTCGTGCTCGCGCAGCGCGCCGCCCACGTTGCCGCCGCTGCCGCCCGCCGCCAGCATGAGGTTGACAAATCCTGAGATGATGATGTCCTCAAGCTCCTCCCAGCCCTGCAGGGAATGGTTGAAAGGCGGAGGTGCAACAGGTGACGAGGACGTGCATCAGCCAGGCATGCACCCGCCGGCCCAGCTGCGGCGCAGCATCAGGCTCCTTAGTGCACCAGCCAGCATCAGCAGGCATCCACAGGACGTGCACCAAGCTAGAGTGTGCATCTGCCTCACTACCCGGCCTCCCCATCTGTGTGCGTCTCACCAGCACTGCGCCTGCCTGCTGCCCTAGTTGCACCGCCCGCCGAATGGTCAGCATGCCTGCAGCATGGATGGCACGGCACGGCCAGGCAGATGAACAGGGCATGCAGGTACTTGGCCCCTGGCAGCGGTAAACCAAAGGGATCCTAGCAGCGCAGTGCACGGCAAGTGTTGCTGTGCAACCGAGGCGCCGCAATGACAGGTCACGCACACCGCGTGGCGGCGCTGTGCACAAGCAAGCGCCACCCACCGCCAAAGAAGTTGCACTCTCCGAGGGCGGCCCCCAGTCGGTTGATGTTGTCTTGCAGCGCCTCCTGAAGCAGCGCAGGGCAGGGGCGGACCAAACAGGCTCATCGTCAATGGTCGGCTGGCTGCCAAGGCATGCAGCGTAAGCATTGGATGTTGCAGCGGCCCAGCGTGCCATGGTGGGCGGCCCGGCAAGATACGGTGAGGGAGCAGCAACAAAAGCGTCACAGGCACTCATGGGCCGGTGGTGTAAGCGCACCCGCTCCACCTCCGCCTGCAGCGCTGCCTCCTCGGCCTCCTGTGCTGCAGCTGCTGTGGGTGCTGCGCCCGCTTGCTGCTGCTGCTGCTGCTGCTGCTGCTGCTGCCGCTGCTCCTCTTCGTCCGTCATCTGTGCGGCGCGCTCCATCAATGCTGCAAACTGCTGCTGCAGCACGGGCTGCGCTTCATAGATCACATTCAGGCCGTCCTCTAACCGTCCACAGGCTACAGGTAGGGGAGCAAGGGTGCACAGGGGGCAGGTGGGAGGCAAGCACGATGATGCACGGCTGGCAACCCCCAGCGCCCTGCCTGTGCATGCGTGTGCAACCCCAAACCACAAACCGATGTGCGGGCTCATCAATCCGGCCGCCCTTCCACCCATGCGCACCTGCGATCGACACGCCCAGGCGCACATCCATCATGCGCTGCTCGATGCTGCCCGCCCCAAACGCGGTTGTGACGGCTTCATGCACCAGGGCGATGCGGCGCAGCGCCTCACTGTGCCGCCCCGCCGCGAACAGTAGGTCCCACAGCACCTACGCCGCAAGGAGGGCGGGACATCCAAGGTTGGGCGCAGCGTGCGGTTTCGGCGGCGGGGCAAGAAGAGGCGTCACGCAGCGGTTGTTGCCAGGCACCGAGTCCCACATCCAGATGGGACGGCGAAAGGCAAGGCAAAGCTGATTGGAGGGCCACAGGAAACTGATCAGCTCCACATGGCCCGCAGCCCACCTGCTGCAGCACGACCAGCCCAAAGTCGTCGCCGTGCTTGCCCTGCAATGCCTCCAGCTCTGCAGCCAAGGGCGGCGGCGGGGAGGGGCCGGGGGAGGCAGGCAGGCATGTCGGCGATTGTGGCTCGCCAGGACACTGCAGCGCAAGGATGATGCTCCCCCCACTGGGTCTGCCTGCCACACCATCGCAGTGGTTCCTCTTGCACGAGGCAAGCAAACAAGTTGTGCCAGCGCACCGGTCTGCACGAGGTTGATTGCCTCGGTGAGCTTGTCCCCCGCCTCCAGCTCCTCGGCCTGCTGCACACACTGCTCAATCGCCTCAAACAGCTGCTGCTGCTCCTGCAGCTGCCGCAGCTGCTCCGCGGTGGCTGAATCCTCTGCCTGGCTGTCGCTGTCATCACCTGCTGCCGGCTGCGGGTCTGCTGCTGCCGCCAGGCGCCCAGCGGCGCGGCGCGGCAGCGGGCTGTGCGCTGCCGGCGGCGGCGAGCGGCGCTGTAGCCTGCCAGGCCGTGCCGCGCTGCATGCACGACATTGTTTGGGCTGCTGGTTCTTTGTGGAGGCGCTGAGGGCGCGGGGCGGCCGGGAGGCCACCGAGCCGGCGAGCATGTCTGAGGTGCGGCCTCCTGTGCGAGCCTGCTGCCGTCGTTTCAATTTACCAGTGCCCTACGATTCACGAGCAGCGTTGGAGGCGGGCCCAGAGGTCAAGGCCTGCATGGGCGATGTCTGGTTGTGCCAATGCCGAGCTGTGCTGCCTGCAAATGGCCAGTGTGCGCTCCAGCGATCTTGCCGACGGTGCCACCCGGACGCCAGCCGCGGCCCGACAGTTTCCGCCAGAAACAGCTGGTGCAGAGCGCAATGAACAGGAAGCGGGGCGGCCTGGCCGCGCACCGACGGGACCCCACTCTCGGTGGGTTGCGCCTGGCCGCCCCCCTGCGCCCCGCGCCCCACCGCCCGCTTGCCGCCGCCGCTGCTCACCACCTCTGCCGCCTGGCGCTCCGCCGTCTTGCTGCAGACTGCAGCCCGCTGCGCAAGTCGGTGGCGGCGTTTGCAGCGGAAGAGACCCTGGGGGACAGCCAGCAGCCAGTGTGGAGCCCGCCGGTGGGCAGCGCCACCAGCAGCCTGCGCGGTAGCGGCGACAGCGGCGGCAGCGGCAGTCTATGCGGCAGTGGCAACAGCAGCAACCGCATTCCTGCGCATCGCGGCTCGGTTGCCAGCAGCAGCAGCAGCAGCAGCGATGGGCTTGGGTCTGCCGCTGCGCCTCAAGGCTCGGCATGGAATCCCTGGCAGGGTAAGCCTGTTTTGCTGTGAACGGTTTTGAAGGCTGTGGAGTGCATCCCAGTGGCTGCCCCTGGTGGCCTGCCCACCAGTGCTGCACACCTCACACCTTGCTGTAACCCGCACACCCTTTCCGCACCACCCCGCAGAGCACGCCGTGCCGCCGCCGCCGCTGCCGCCGCGCCGCGTGGTGGCGCACCGCCCTTCCCCCTCTTGGTTCTCTCCCGTGCTGGGCTTTGGCGGCCCGGCCAGCTGCGTGTGGCAGGAGGAGGAGCAGCGCCGCGCGGTGGAACGGCAGCAGGCGCAGCAGGCACAGTGGCAACAAGCACAGCAGGCACAGTGGCAACACGCACAGCAGGCACAGCAGCAGCCGCAGGAGCAGCACGCTGGCCAGGTGAATGAGCAGCCGCAGCCGGGCGGGCAGCGCTCCATCCCTTGGTACCAGCAGGGCTGGCAGCAGCAGCCCCGGCAGCCGCAGAAGGCAGCCTCACTGCAGTACCCTGACAACCCGTTTGCCGGTGAGCCCTTTGGCTCGATTGCCGCTGAGCCGGCTGCAGCAGGCGGAGCACCGCCCTCCACGCGGCACTCCGGCAGCAGCCAGCTGGGTGACGGCAGCAGCTCAGGTCGCAGGCTACCGCCGCCGCCGCGCTTCCTGCTGGCACGGAAGGCTCAGGAGGCGCAGCAGCAGGTGCAGCAGGCGCAGCAGCACCCAGCAGTGCCTGCACCGGCGTCATCAGGTGTGCAGCAGGCAGGTTCGTCTAGCCGGCCTTCCACAGCGGGGGCGGCTACAGGGCCAGCAGATGCAGCGCAGGATGTGCAGCCGCGTGGGATGGGGCCACAAGATGTGGGCTGTGCAGTCGGCACGCACAGCGGGCATGCCGAGCAGGGCACCAGCACAGGTGGCGACACGCGGGCAGCGCCTGCTGTCACAGGCGCGCAGCAGCAGCAGCAGCAGCAGC
>VIYQ01001494.1:0-15389 GCA_009928355.1 Chlorella sp. CH2018
TGGGTGGGTGGTGTGGCAGGCGGGTGCCCACAGCTGTGTAGCCCAGCGCCCAGATGTCAGGGAAGTCGGCACCAGGCGTGGCGTGCATGTGCGCATTGTGACTCACGGCTCTGAAACCTGCGTGGCAACTGCGCAGGTGTCCAGTGATGATGCCATCACCATGGCCCGGCGACTCGCGGTGGAGGAGGGTGTCATGGTGGGTAGCCACTGCTCAATTGTTTTGACTGTGGACACTTGCGCTGCGGCTGCTTGAACTCCTGCATCACGCGCGCAGCGCTGCCCGCATGTGCCGAGGCGTCCTGTGCACCCGCCGTCCCTGCCGCAGGTGGGCATTTCCTCGGGCGCCGCGGTGCAGGCGGCGGTTGAGGTGGCCAAGCGGCCCGAGAACGCTGGCAAGACCATCGTGAGTCTGGCTGCTATTTGCATGGAGCAAGTTGGCTGTAAAACTGGCCGAGGGGATGGGTGGATGCAAACGGCGCCCAGCGCCAGACGATCGGTGTGTTCCCAAGGCTGCCTCGCACCTCGCTCGCTGTCTGCCCCGCCTCTGAACCTTTTCATCACCTGCGGCCCCCTGTTCCAAACGCAGGTTGTGATCATTCCCAGGTGGGGGCCGCAGGGTCTGGCGATGGGAGGAGGGTGGGGATGGCACGCAGGGCAGCTGGATGGCAAGGGGCAAGCTGTGTGGCCAACCGTTGCGGTGTGGGCGTTTCACATGGCAGCAGATGCTGCAGGCTCACGTGCGTGGCATGCAGGCATGAATGGCTCGGTTCATGGCTTGGGCTTGGTCGTTGCCCATGCCCGCCACGCCACCTGGTTGTCCACACCGAACGCCCCTCCTGCCCTGGCCCCCTGCTGCAGCTTTGGCGAGCGCTACCTCTCGTCTGCCCTCTTCCAGACTCTGCGGGAGGAGGCGGAGGCCCAGACCTTCGATGCCTGAAGCACTTGCATGGGGGCTTGTGCTCGCAGTCCCCGATAAAGCACCTGGCGGCAGCCTTCACTGCAGCGCTAGGCGTGTCCTCTTTTGTGTCTTGCCTCCGGCGGCCGCCACCCATGCGTGCGTTCCCCACGCCTGCCTGTACTCCCACCATCTGTCCACCCACTGCCACTGATGACCTACCGACTGCTGTGACTCTTTTCTGGCTTTGTTAATGGCTATGCGCCAGGTACGACAGGCATCCTGCAGCAGAAGTGACTTGATCAGCCGGCACGGTCGCCGCCGCGTCCGGTCAGCAGGCTCATTCCGGCCATGAAGCGCAGCGGTGAGGCAGACGACCGCACAGCGGTCCTTTAAACGTTGTTGTAGCCATCCTGGGCCAACATCAGCACCCACAAGCCAGAGAGCGCGCGGGATGGATGCCGACTTTGCGCTGCTTGAGGCGGAGGAGGCCGCTGTTGCTGCCCAAAAGCCACTGGTGGTGAGCGCACACCCATACCCAGCTCAGAGGCTCTGCTCATTGCCCAGCTGCAGCGGCGCCGGCCGCCTGCTGCCGCCGCCGCTGCCGCCTTCCACATCTTCGCCACTTTCCATGCACAGGTGCTGATGGGCTGGGTGGGTGCTCAGCGCGACGGCGCGCTGCTCAAGTACGCCGAGCTGCTGGCCGCACACGGCTACAGCAGCGTCCGCAGCGTGCAGCCGACCGCCACCGCCTTCTCGCCGTTGGCGAGCGGGCGGCGGCGGTGGGCGCTAGGCATGATGGCATTCCTGCAGCAGCAAGCGCTCTGGCCCCAGCGGCGGCTGGTGTTCTACGCCTTCAGCAACGGTGGGCTCCGATGGCGAGGCCTTGCCATGCCATTGTGCAAAGCTGCCAGGCTGTTGCTGCTGCTGGGGCCATGCGAAAGAGTCTCCCTTTCTCTCTTCCCCGATCGATGCCTTGCAGGCGGCGCGTTTGTGGTCGAGCAGCTGATGCTCCTGGCGCAAGAAGACCCCAGGTGAGCTGGCAGAGCATCGGTTGTCTAAGGCACACGCAAACTTTTAGCAAGAGGCACACACACCCGTGTGTGATGGAAGCAGGGCTGGCGAGCGGCGCCTGCCTGCCTGCCTGCTGCCCGCCTGCCCCACCACTGCCTTGCGCCCTCTGCTCCTGCTCCCGAGCAGGTTTGCCCAGCTGCCCCAGACGGTTGCGGGCTTCATCTTTGACTCTGCGCCCGCGTTCATGTACCCAGGCAAGCCGTCTGGAAGCGAAGAAGGGTTCAGTTGGTTGCTGCACTGCTGCACTGCTGCTCCTGCCGCTGCTCACCCCACGCCTGCTCCTCGCCTTCTGTCGCGGCCATCCCTCCATCCTCCCCCCACAGCAGCTCCACCTGCCCATACCCTCTCCCCACAGGTGCCCTGCAGCGGGTGGTGCACTCCCTCGAGCCCCCGGGCCTGCTGCGCAGCCTGAAGGCGGCCTACTACTCCGCAGCATCTGCCGCCGAGCGCCTGCGCTGGGGCCCCACCCGAGCGCAGTCGTTTTGGGACCGCATGCTAGCCCTGTCCTGGGGCCGCCCGCTGCTCTATCTGTACAGCAGCGACGACCCTCTGGCCCACGGTGCTCGCGTCAGCGAGCTTGTGGCAGAGAAGCAGCGGCGGGGGCAGGAGGTGCGGGCGCGCTGCTGGGAGTCAAGCGAACATGTGGGCCACCTGAGGCGGCACAGAGACGAGTACACGCGCCTGCTGCTGGGCTTCCTGGAAGACTGTGAGGCTTCCTCCATTAGCAGCCGGCAGGATCCGCAGCGGGGCGGTGGTGACAGTGGGCACGGCGACAGAGGCAGTCGCGGCAGCAGCGGCGGCGACCGCGCTGCAGAGGTTGGCAGCGGCAGCCGCGGCAGCAGCGGCAGGGCGGCGGCGCTGTTGCCGCGTGCCAGGCTGTGATGCATGCATGGCACTTCTGACCGGCTGCATCATGTACTTGATCTTTGATATTGCAATCTTCTATATTGGAGTTGTTCACGCTGTCTATAACCAAGTGGGCATGCCCAGCTCCTTGTTGACTCATCATATGAGTGTGTTGGCCTGGCAAGTGCGTAAGTGACCCATCCCAGCGACCTGGAACCGCGGCGGCGCGCATGCATGCACTCAGGGCAGCAGTTCTGCCGTGGCACTGCCTCATTGAGATGGTTGTCCCAGGGCGGGATGAATGGCATACAGCCATTCTCATCCCCCTTTGAGGGACATGTGCATGTGAACCGGAGCGCAGCAGTCCCGCTGACCCCACACAGTCCGCACTTAAACACGCAGGCTCGGCCCGCTTGCGCGCCGCAAAACACTGTCGCTGCTGCTCTGTGAAGCCATGCCCGCGCCGGCTGACGACCCAACAGCGCTAGGGACCCCGCAGGCCCGCCGGTCGCAGGAGCAGTGCAGGGCTATGCTCTTTGTTGGCGGCCTCCTGCGAGGCATCCGCTATCTGAGTGCAGTGAGGCGGGGCGGTCCGCTCGCGCCAGCCGGAGCGCACGTGCCACTGGCCCTGCCGCCGCCGCCGGCCCTCGCTGCCCAGCCTTTGTTGTTGTGCTGCACATTGCAGCCCCTTTGATCAGGCCGCTCTGCCTGCAACCCCCAACCGCAGGGCGATCTGCAGTTTTGCACATGTTTTGTGCTGCTGCTGCTGCTGGTCACGGCAGCGGTGCCGGCCCTGAAGCGCCTTGCCCCGCACTTCTACCTCAAGCGGCGCACAGCGGTGCTGCTCATCATTCGCATCGCTTCGGCTGGCTGTGCTGCTGTGAGTCAATAGTTCAATGGCTCCATCTTGCCCAGGAAGACGCTGCAATCACTCCTCCAACTGCGGTCAGCTGTGAGTACAACTCTTTCCCCTTCACATCTTGCCGCGACAGGTCGCAACGGCCATCCCTGAGCGACCCGGCACAGCGCTGTCCTTCGCATGGAACTGGGCCGTGAACAGGTGCGGCCAGGGGCACGGTCAGCAGGGATGCAGCCTCGCTCACTTGCGGGCCAGAGCTCGAGGGCGTGCTTGCACACTCGAGCTCAACTTGACGACACTTGATGGCATGATGTCAGCCCGTGCTGCTTCTTGCACGTGCCACTGCTGTGCAGCAACGCGGCCATCAGTTTCTTCATCGCCCAAGCCTGGATCCTGCCCTCCTGGTGAGCAGCTGGCTTCTGGCCCACTCCCCGCAGCTGCCTGGCGTAGGGCATGAGTTGTTCCACCCGAACAGCCACACAGCTAGGCAGAGGGCCTGGCTTGTGCGGGACACCCAATTGGTTTGCAAACCCCCGCTGCAACCTTGCACTGGCATTGCAGGCTGGGAGCGGGCGTGTTCGTGCTGCACCAGGCAGCACTCACACACCTTGCGCTCTCCCGCTGCGATGTGCTGCCGCTGCCAGACACAGCGGCGCAGGCCGCCCGCAGCTTTGTGGCGGCCGATCGCTTTGGTGTGCTTGAAGGCCTAGCATGCCTGCTGGACTGGTGCGATTCGAGCAGTTTGACTCAGGCGTGGTGCCGAATTGGACGAGCCATGAGCCCACGCACTGCCAGTGGCCATTGAACCCAGCCATGCATAGCTGCACCAGCACGCACACCGGCCTCACACCCTGGCCGCTTCACCCCACCCGACTGGCCTGCAGGCCTTTGCTCATCCTGGCGCCGCATGCCGCTGTGCAAGGGAGCGGCCTGTCGCCCGCTGGCGTGTGCCTGGCCACCACGCTGTGGCTGCAGGCCACCCTCGCACTCATCGCTCCCGCCATCCTGCTGCGCACCTGGAGCACCGGCGGCTGCAGCAGCACCGGCGGCAGCGGCGAGAGCAGCCCCAGCAGTCCTACCGGCAGCGGCTCCAGCGCCAGCGAGGGCAGTGCACCCAGAGCTTTGGTGTGGCAGCAGCAGCCGCGCACAGCACTGCGGGTGCTGGGCGAGTGGGTGGATGAGCAGCCGGTGCAGATGGGCATCTTCCTGTCGATGACGACATGGCTCGCCCTGCACGCCACCATGGCCCACCTCCTCCCTGCATGAGGACAGGGCGCGCCTGCCGCTGCTGCGCGCGACGCACATGCCTGGTGATATTGGCACATGGGAGGCATGATGCAACGGATGACTGGTGTGAGTGAAAGAGGCAGGCGCAGCATCGAAGCGGATGATCACGAGGCAGCTGTGCCTGCTGCCGATGGCGAGGCTCGATGGCTGTGCCGGCACCCAACATGCCCGCTAGCAGTGCTCCGGGGCGTTCAGTGCTGCACACCGCTCCTAAGCAGCATGCCCAGCTGCACCACCGGCAGCCATTGGCCCGCGAGCGGGAGCACAAACTTCGCCTGGGCGCTGGGTAAGCAGGCAGCGGCGGCTCTGGGGAGCAATGCGTACGTGGCACGACAATGGATCGACCGGACATCAGGCCCCCCCCCCATCGGCCACCCAAGCTTTGCCGCCGCCGCCGCCGCCACTGCCACTGCCGCTCCTGCCCCTGCCCCCTGCAGGCCACGCAGAACGGCACCACGTTATTGCCCTGCATGCATCCACACCTCGCCGAGCAGCCTACCGGCGGGCACATGCCGCAGCGTCCGTCAGCGCAGCAGGCAGCAGCCCACATGCAGCACGTGCGCAGCTGAGGGAGCATCTTTGTGTAGCAGCCGCCGCCCAAGCTGAGGCCTCTGCAGCCAGCAGCCAGCCACTCGACGTTGTTGGGTTCACCCTGATAGTGGACGACATAGTCAACCCCGATGGGCAGGCCAGCATGGCACGCCTGGGGGGTGGCGGCCCCCAGACGCTGTGGGGCTTCCAGCTGCAGCGGCGGCAGCAGGCGCGCGTGGGCCTTGCAGCAGGGGTGGGGCCCGACCTGCCGACCTCGTGTCTAGACCAGCTGCAGCATTATGGAATTGACACGGCAGGGCTAGTTCCACACGAACACAAGACGCCCCGGGCGTGGCAGGTGGGCAGGCAGCGGCGCGAGGCGTGCGGGCTGTATGCCTCGCACATTCAGGCTGCTGTTGACGGGCTGGTTTGACCGTATTGTGCTGGCTCTATTTGTTTCTTGCAGATACTGGAACACGATGGCAGGCGGCACGAGGTGCGCAGCTGAGCAGCTCAGGCTTCCACTGCTTGCGCTGCGCAGCTGACAGCTCTCACTTGCACCCAGGCCACTCCATGCCATGCCAATGACTCGCTCAGCCTGAGCATGCCCATCATTGCAACTGACTGGCATGCCAGTGCGTCCTTTGCTTTGCCCCCTCTGCATAGATCTGGCGCACACCGTTCACGCCGCAGCTGGTGGCCATGCTGCGGCCGTCCCTAGCGGACCTGCCCCCAGCCTACCAAGCCGCCAAGCGCTTCCATGTCGGCGTGCACCCGCAGGACCCCAGCCTGCCCTTGCTCCATGAGCTGCGTGCAGCAGCCGGCAGCGATGGTGGGTATTGCAGTGTTGGACAGGAGCTAGGCGGCTGTTCATGTGATGCCCTAGGAAGCAGCCTGAGGCTCCCGGCCTGCATGCCTGCCTGCCCTCCCGCTGTCCTCCTGCCTTTCATCCCGCCGCCCACGCCATGCCGCCGCGCAGGCCTGGTGAGCGCAGAGACGTTTGCGGCGGCCAGCGCGGCGGTGCCCGCAGCCGACCTGCGGGCCTTCATGTCCCAGCTGGATGTGTTCAGCCCCAATGAGGCAGAGGCGGCCTCCATGCTGTGGGGCCCCTCACATGACATCCCAGAGGCCGCTCGGAGGGAGCCCCGCCGCCTGACTGAACCGTTTCTGGAGGCGGGGGCGTGCCTGGTGGCGCTGCGCCGCGGCCCCCTGGGAGCAGTCGTGCACGACGGCGCATCCGGGGAGGCCTGGCTCCTGCCGGCCTTCCCGGGCACCAGAGTGGTGGACCCCACTGGGTGCGGCAACGCCTTTTGCGGCGCGCTGCTGGCGGCGCTCCTGGCTGGCGACAGCCTGGCGGCAGCAGCAGCCTGGGGGTGTGCGGCCGGCAGTTGCGTGGCCGAGTTTGATGGCACCCCTGAGCGTGCGCCAGGGCAGCTGGCTGCGGAAGCGGCAGCTCGGCAGGCAGCTGTGCTGTCCCTCTCTGAACGGTTGTAGCCATAATGTGATGCGGGTTCAATACGTTATTGGATGTGATTCATGTTCAGGAAGGCACTTGGGTGGAGCACAGAGGCAGCGGCGCTACTGCCCGGGCGGCGGCAGCAGCAGCGGTGCCTGCTGGTCTCTGCACCCAGCTCGCACCCATCGCTGCGTTTCGGCGCGTTGTGAGAGCTGTTCAAAGTCGATATCAGGCCGATTGCTGCTGCCTCGGCATGGGGGTGCCTCGAGTGACCGTCCAACAGCGCTGCCTGGCGCCTCGAGCGCCTCGATGCGTCCGCATTGGCCCGCCGCACCTTAAACAGCGAGCCAAAGGGTTAACGCGCATCACAACCATAGCTGCGCAAGTCCCACGACCCGCTGCCGCCCCCTGCCACGCCGCCGCGCCGCCACTCACCAGGCCCCTCTTCCCCAGCAGCACCCCCGCCATGTCTTCCTGCCAGTTTGAAAGCGCCAGTAGCGGCA
The DNA here is from genome assembly GCA_009928355.1 of Chlorella sp. CH2018. Taxonomy (NCBI): domain Eukaryota; kingdom Viridiplantae; phylum Chlorophyta; class Trebouxiophyceae; order Chlorellales; family Chlorellaceae; genus Chlorella; species Chlorella sp. CH2018. Next base: position 7,452 of record VIYQ01001494.1, read on the forward strand.
GCTGCAGCCCAAGCAGCTGCTGCAGCAGCGAGGACGCGCCCTGCTGCTGGATCTGCCTCGGCGGCAGTGACAGCGGCGAGCCCCTGCTGCAGCCGTGCAGCTGCCCCCGCCACGTGCACCGCTCCTGCCTCAGCCGCTGGCAACTGCAGCAGGCGGGCAAAGATGAGGGTGCGCTGGGAGCCGGCGGGAGGTCTGTGGCAAGGTCGCAGGCGCCGCATACATGAGAGGAGAGTGCCCCGCCCCCTTTCCCTGCCATGAGCAGTATCGCCTTTCCCGCTCCACCCTGCCGTGCCTGCAGAGCGCACCTGCCGCTTCTGCTTCAAAGAGCTGCCCGACTGGCGCACCGCGCACGAGCAGCTGCCCAAGGCCACCCCAGTGATGGTGAGCAGGCTGCGGGCTTCCCTGGCTCGGCCTGCCTGCCTAAACTTTGATGCCCTCCGCTCGTTACCCTCCGGCCCAGGCCGGTGGGCAAGCACATTTAAACCACCCGCTGCCTGCTGCCCTCCTTCTCTTTCACCATCAGACCGTGGTCTACAACAACCAGACCCACAGTATCCTGGTCCAGCCCGGCCCGGAAGGCGAGGCCCAGTTCATCCGAGAAGTGCGGCGCATCTTCCAGCTCTCCGAGGTACGCCTGATCGGGGGCCTCGCACCACCTCTTGCCCCTGGTGCCTGCGACCGCCACGCTGTACCACCTGCCTCTCAGTGTGCTGTCGCTCACGCTGCCGCCCTATAATGCAATCATTCATCCTGATCCAGTATTGCTTCCCCATGCCCATTCCGCTGCACAGTCTGCGGAGCTGTCGCTGTCCTTTGGCTGCCGCCTGCCAGGCGGCCAAGGAGAGGTGACGCTGGAGGGAGCACACGCCTTTGGAGCGGCCACCTTCCTGGCCAGCCTTTCGGCAGGGGAGCGCCTGCAGCGCGCAGCGCGGCAGCCGGCGGCGGCGCAGCTGGCACAGCATGAGCTCGAAGGCAGCCAGCAGGGCACCCCGGCACCGCAGCCTTCCACCAGCCGCTGGCGCCGCCTGTTCTGATGGCTGCGTTGGCACTGCATACCTGCTATTGTTTTCTGCCCCATACTACACTGACCTGCACCTGGCAGCCGTTACTGCAAATGGGAGCTTACAGTGGCTGCCAGTCACATGTGAATGCCATTACAAGTACACTGGGGAAGGCTGAAGGCCACAGGGGTGGGTTGGGCGGCTTTGTGCATCGCCACAGACGGCCGTGTGCAGCCGCATGATTGCTATCACACATCAAGGAAGCAAGCGCTGGCGCCGTGCCTGCCCACCTGCCTGCTTGCTGCTGAGCGTGCGCTGTGGTCAGGCAGCAGGCTCGCCCAGGGGCTAGCAAGTGCGCAGCCCACTAGGGCACCCGGTGCTCAATCTTGCGCTCGTCCTTCTGCTGCATCCGCTCCGTGCCTACTGGGCCAAAGTCGCCGACGCCGCCGACATCTGCGCAGCAGGGCAGGCACAAACAATCCACGGGGAGGCACGTGGGGTGCTGAGAGGGTGGAGTGAGCAGAGGTGCGGCCCCCCTGGGCAGGCTGTGCGGGCTCCGTGCCAATCCCGCGTAACACAAACAGGATGCAACTGCTGCCAGCTGCAGGGACCTCAACTCGGCAGGGCGACACGCAGCAAGGCGTGTCAGGGTGCGAGGCCAACAGCCAGCCAGCCACAGCCAGCCAGCCAGCCAGCCAGCCAGCCAGCCAGCCCCGCTCTACGCACCCACGTGGCGCCCCAGACCACTCTTGCCGGGGCTCATGGGCTCGGGGTCGCCCCGCTGCTTGCGGTGCAGCTCAGCGCTCTCGCCTGCGGTGCAGAGGAGCGAGCAAGCAAGCTGCAGAGTTGAAGCATGTTGAAGCGGGCGCAGCCGGCAGCAATCGCGCAAACCAAACAACGGTGCATCCGCTGCGCCGGCCCCGTGCCAACATATGTTTTGGCACAATACCCACGTGTCTCTAGCAGGGGCACGGGCTCCTGCAGGTCAGCAGGGACGCCCGGGAGCTGTGAGCAACCGGTGGTGGTGCGTGCACCTCGGGCTGGGCCCCAGGGGGAAGGCAGCGGCGCCGGGCAGGCGGCGGCGGCGCCAGGCGGTGCGGGGCTACCGGTCGTCATCTGACTCATATGTCTGCGGGAGGTTGTGCCGCTGCCGCGAGAGGCGGGGCGGCGCCTGCCTGAGCGCTGTGGAGGCCGCCGAAAACCCCACTCGCCTTGTCCTGTTTCGTCTGAGGCTCCGCCATGCTCAAACAGTCTTGAAACCTTGATCGGTGCGGTATACAGCCGGGTTCAAGCTTGGCAAGCACGTGCTGTTGGCATCCTGCGGCGCTGCCGCTGCCGCTGCCGCTGCTGCTGCCCGCATCTCGCACCCGGCCGGCGGTTCTGCTCTACCTGCCATGCCGCATGCACTTCCTACAGAAACGCTCCTCAATGGATGCAGTGAATACGGCTTACAAACCGGCTACCAGGACGTGAAACGCTGTATCCTGCCGCGGCTGCCCGCTGCCCCTGCCGCCGCCGCCCAGGCGCCCTGCAGCTGATGGCGGCTCGTGAGCCCTGCGCTGTGAGTGGTCGATTTCGAGCCTCATTACCGCCTGATTTGAAGCCTCGGAGGGCGCGCCTGGGCGTCACCAGCGCCTGCCCAGTTCTCCACCTCCCTCCAGCGCTGACATTTTCGTTTGCCGGCTGGCTTCTTTAACTTGCAAGCACGCATCGACACCTGGAAGCTGCGCGCCCATCCGTGCGCACCCCTGCTTCGGCCACCGTGGGTGAGCGGCAGCGGCGCCGGCAGCAGCGGCGTGCGTCGCAGCAAGTTGCATTTACCCTGCCCACCCTGGCCCCACCGGGCTGCTGTCAACCCCTTCCCGCCGCTCAGATCCACTAGCAGGACACGTCGCAACACCCATCAATGGCGTACTATCGGCCCGAGGCCCACCGGCGGCAGGCGCCACTGGTCCCAGCCACCGCTGCACTCCTGTTCATCGACATCCAGGCATACAACTGCAGCAAGGAGGGCGCCATCTACCAATCCCTCAGCAAAGAGCAGCAAGACGTGAGCCGCGTGCTGCTGCTGCGCCAGAGTATGGAATGCCCCTGCGAGCGCTGCGTCGCCGCACCTCCGCACCTGCTGAGGCGTGCCACCCGTGCCCAACCGCCCTGCCATCCGCACAGAGCGAGGCCACCCGCCACTTTTTCCAGCGTGTGGAGCAGTGCAAGCCACTGTGGTCCAGCTTGCAGCAAGCATGCAGGCGCGTGCAGGGCCCACAGCCTGCTTGGCTTGGATGCATGTTGTGTTGCGCCGAAGCCCAAGCTGTGCCTGTCGTAGCAAGCATGCAGGTGCTGACGACGCAGTCGAAGGCCTCTTTCCATGTCATCGTGCCATACTGCTTCCCTTCCGCAGAGAGGCAGGGCTGGAAGTGATGTACACAGTGATCCAGTCGCTCACGGCAGATGGGCGGGATCGGGGCCTCGACTACAAGCTGTCCGGCTTCCACGTGCCGCCAGGCTCCCCCGATGCACAGGTGCGGCAGCAGCAGGGACCGATGCAGGTGGTTGGAGGCCTGCGGCGGGCCGGCTACAGCACCGCTGCGCTGCCCCAGGTGCAGCTTGATCAGGGCGCGCTGCTTGCCTGCTGTGCCCTGCCCCCTCGACACACCCTCCCCTCACATCAGATGTTGCCCTGCTCCGGCCCCATTGGCCACACTCTCCCCTACCGCAGATGCTGCCCTGCATCACCCCCGGTCCCGACGAAATTGTGCTGCCCAAAACCAGCTCCAGCGTGTTCCAGTCCACCAACATTCACTACCTGCTGCGCAGCCTGGGCGTGCGCCAGCTCGTGCTGTGTGGCTGCGTCACTGGTGGGTGCAGCAGGGGGTGTGCGGGCATGGCAGGGTGCAGCACACGTGCAGCAGGGGGCGTGCGGGCATGGCAGGTGCGCATGTGCTGCACCTTGTGCCTAGCTGTGCTGCCACCTGCTAACAAGCTTACGCGTGAGTCAGCAGCTCTTGCTAGTGCCACGACGGACCCTCCCGTGCCCCTCACGCTGGCCTGCAGATCAGTGTGTGGAGCATGCCGTGCGCGATGCATGTGAGTGAGGAAGGGAGGCAGGGCTGCAAATGGTTCAGTGCCCGCATCCCTGCTCCCCGTACAGCCAGGGAGGCGCTGCCCAGAGGCTGACAGGCTGTTGCCCCCTCCTGTGCTCCTGCGCCGGCTTCCCGCAGGCGACCTGGGATACCTTGTGACCCTGGTCAGCGATGCATGCGCCACCTACTCGCATCAGCGGCATGAGGCCAGCCTGGCAGCTGTGGCTGGCTACTGCCGGCAGCGCACAACCGCAGAGCTGCTGGAAGAGCTGCAGCAGGTGGCGGGGCGGCGGGAGGCAGCGCCAGAGTAGCAGATTCAGCCAGGCAGACGTTGCGACCCTGGCCTCAAACCCGTTGCCAGATGCTTGCCTGCCTCGCTGAGAGTTTAATCGGGTGCAATTACAAGTGCTGCACTTGCAGCTGGGTCGCAGCTGCAACATTACAGCTCCTCTCGTGATGTAGGACCACTACCGCTGCCGCCCAGGCCGCCGCGTTCCAGGAAATCTAACGCAAACTGCACGTGCAGCCCAGCGCCGATGGGTATCGCCGCTTCATCTAGCCGGAACTGTGGGGAGTGCAGGCCGTGCACCGAGCCTACGGTCTCATTGCGGATGCCCAGCATGGCAAAGGCTGCCGGCACGCGAGCCGCCAGGAACGCAAAGTCCTCGGCAAACCTGGAGGAAGAAGGCGAGGCAAGAGGCGCACACTTGTTGGGGGAACACACGCATGGCTCTGTAAGCTGCTCTGTGTGAGCAGTGCCACAGCTGCCCAGCCTGCGAGCAGGATGTTACCGCAGGCCACGGCTGCTGGCCTGTGCTCGGGGTGTTACATTGGCCACACAGCAGGCGCCCGACACCCAGCCTGCTCACATGAAGGGCTGGGGCAGATCCTGCGCGTTGGCGGCGCCCACTACCTTGGCGGCCGCCGCCATGGCCAGGTCAGTGGCCTGCTGGTCGGTGACCAGCGGCGGATACGGCACCTGCACCAGAGCAAGGGGGTGCGTTGATTCAGGAGGCAGCAGGGTCCGACTTGCTCCCAGGGCTGGTCCCAGGGCGGTGGGCACAGAGGCGTGTCTGCATCCCCGGCACCAATGGCCTCATGGTGAGGAGCACACGCGGGTTCTCTTGTGTTGTGCTCAGCCCAACACTCTCTCCTTCCATCAATCCAAACAGCACCCCCAGCTCACCGGTGACCACTCGATAGTGGCGTTGCAGCCGTACATCGCCGCCGTGCCGCTGAACACGTCTGCCACTCGCTGCCGCAGGCGGGCAAACGTGCCCTGGTCAAACGCGCGGATCGTGCCCAGCAGGTGGACTGACTGGGGGATGATGTTGGAGGCTCCCGGCCCTGCAGGCAGGCAGGCAGCAGAGCGCCAGCCACTGAGAAGAAGGCCTCGATGGCAAGCAGGTGGCAGGTGTGGCAAGCAGCTGAGGCACGCCTTCACCCTGCAGCCAGCGCACAGAGCGAGATACTACGCTCAAGCTCGCAGCGGCGCTAGCCACGCAGCAGCCCGCATGCTCCGGCAGGCACCTGCAAATTGTGCCCACCTGTGTTGAACCGAGTGACGCTGATCACACCTCCCTGCAGCGGGTCCGTCTCCCGCGACAGCAGCGGTTGCAGGGCCACCACTGCCATCTGCAGTAGAGCAGGAGCGTGCGGCGGAGGCAGTTGCACCAGTTGTACCAAAGCACCGGATAGCATGCCAACCTGCACAGAAGCAACCCACGTGCACCACCCCTCTGCATGGAACGCTGCTGCCAGAGCATCTCAGGTTACTGTAGAGCCTTGCAAGCCTCACCGAAGCCGCGAACACCGGGTCCTTAGTGGTGTGGGGCGCCGCTGCATGGCCACCCACGCCGCGTATTGTCACGTTGAAGCGGTCGGATCCGGCAAACGTGGGGCCCGCCTGCAGTGCTTTGGGGGCCGAGAGAGTGGCGTTGAACCAGGTTGAGAGGGCGCAGAGGTCACGCACTGGGCTCAGCCTTGAGCATCTGGTGCCTCCCAGGGCTGCCCCGGCCTGCCCAGCCCTCTTTCTGCGGATTCACGCTCCCACCACAAGCCCGCCACCAGCCCTTGGCACACACCCGCAGCTGCACCGCCCCTGTGGGCAGGAATGGCAGGACGTGGAGGCCAAACACAGCCGACACGCCGTCCAGCGCGCCCTCCTCAATCATCACTTTGGCGCCGCCCTTCCCCTCCTCAGCAGGCTGGAACAGCAGGCGCACAGTGCCGCGCAGCTGGCCTTCCACAGCTTTCAGCCGCCTGGCAGCTGCAGGGCAAGGGTGGTGGGGGTGGTGGGGTGGCAGCGCACGTAGCATGGGGTGATGCTGTGAGGCAGAACGCTGTGGCAGTGCAGCAGCATGGGGCATGGCTGCCAGCATAGCAGGGCTTCAAACCGGCTGACCACACCTAGCAGCAGCGCGGCGGTGTGGCCGTCGTGCCCACAGGCGTGCATGGCGCCGGGCCGGCGGCTGGCAAACGGCAGCCCACTCTCCTCCTGCAGGCAGGGCGGACGGTTGGGGGTGCTGCTGTCCGCACGCTGGCCAGGCAGCAGGCAAGCGGGCCAGGTGCCCCCCGCAATGCGGCCACGCCTGCATCGGAGGAGATTGGGTGAGCCCATCCATGGCAGCATGCCGCTGTCATGCCGTTCACCCCCGTGCCACACGCCTGCACAGGCAACGCATCGATGTCGGCCCGCAGCGCCACCACGGGCGTGCCGCTCCCAACCTCGGCCACCACGCCGGTGCGGGCCACCGGGGCGCGGTAACGGATGCCCAGCTCATCCAGCGTCCGCCTGAACGCAGAGCGAGCGAGTGGCAGCAGTTGTGTGCTGGGCAAGGGGGCGGAACCAAGTCACCGGGGGCCGCACACCCTCCGGGCATGCCCACCTGATAAGCTGACTGGTCTCGTGCTCTTCGAAGCTCAGCTCAGGGTTGGCGTGCAGCTGCCTGCAGGTGTGCGAGTAGCAACGCACGCGGGCTTACGAGGGGCGGCGTCAGCAGCGGCCGTGTGCCGGGCTTGCAGCACGCAGCGGCGGCGGCGCGGCGCCACGAGCGGCGGCGGCGGCAAGGGAGGCTGCTGCCGCCCCAGGCTGGTGGCATTGCCTCGCATCCCCTCACCGCCTGAGTCCCACGGCCCAGTCCACATCCCGCTGGTCCGCTGCAGGCAGCAGGCAGCAGGCTGGGCCGCAGGCTGCCAGGGTTTGCAGGAGGAGGAGGAGGGGCAGCAGCGCCTGCTGCCTCCAGGCCCGCATGCTGCTGTGCAAATCAGACGGGGGAATGCGCGCTGGGCAGTGCCCACTGTGTGCCACGCCACCCATGATGCCCACCTCACTGTACCGCGCGTGTGGCGTTGCGGGGCCGTAAATCCCGCGTCGCTTGCCGACCACCCAGGATCTTTTCCGTGCTCAGAGGGCAGCGCAGCCAGCAGACCCACCACTTCCCACCTGCCGGCCTGCCGGCCTGCCGCGGCCCCCCGTGGCCCACAATGGAAGCCCTGATGGCTGCGGGCATGGTAGAGCCGCCCGCCGCGGCGGAGCAGCAGCAGGAGCAGCAGGAGCGGGAGGAGGAGCGCCTGGAGGACGCCCCGGGCGCCGGCTCCTCCCAGCAGCAGGACGAATCCATGAAGGACGCGCCTAGAGGCTCGCAGGCGTCGCAGGAGCAGGCTGGGAACGGCTACGGCGGGCAGGACATCCAGGAGTTCCCAGAGGGCATGCCGGGCGCCGCCAACGAGCCCGGCCCCAAGTACAAGTGAGCGGGGGCACGTAGGGGCCGGGGCGGCGACCTCGCAGGGGCCTGGGCCTTGCCCACAACATTTGCCCCTCCCTGACACCCCCGCCTTTGCCCGCCTCCCCCCGC
>VIYQ01001495.1:0-23294 GCA_009928355.1 Chlorella sp. CH2018
GGGGGAAGGGGGACGGGTTCAAGAGGGTTTAGGGTTTACCGAGGCAAGGCCAGCCAGCCAGGTGCGGTCTGTAGGGAGTCAGCAGGGCACCTGTGTGTGGCAATACCTATCATGTATTCGCAGCCACCACCCGTAACTAAGTCAGCACCCACCTTGGGCCCTCAAATGGTGATGGGCGGTGGGCACCGGCCTCTACCCCTCCCGCTGCCGCCAGCTCCCCTGCGCCTGTCGGCGTCACAACCCCCTCCTCCAGCTCCTCCAGTGCCTCTGCTGCCACCTCAATGCCAGCCACCGCAATCGCCCCAGCCGTGGCTTGCACCCCCTCCTCTGCTACCTGCAGCTCTGGGGTGGCATGTGGCACCCCCAGTGCCAGCGCTGCAAAGCAGCCGCCGTGCCGGCTGCCCTCGTGGCTGCTGCTGCCGTGTCGGCTGCCCTCCCTGCTGCCGCCGCTGCTGCGCGAGGCGCTGACCGCATGGCGCAGGCGGGAGGGCGGGTGGCGCGGGGACAGCGGCGGCGAGGAGGGTGCGGTGCTGCCTAGCCCTTCGTCTGCCCAGGTGGCAGACCCAGTGGTGCCCTCCGCAGCCGCAGCCACAGTGCTCACATCACCGGGCCCCAGGCTGGGTGCGCTGGGCATGCTGAGCAGGGAGTTGGAGGGCGGCAGGCCTGCAAACGTGGGGGTGAGGTGGCCAGGTGCCCATAGAGTGTGGTCAGCAGGCGCGTGCTGCTGCCGGCCCTAAGGCCCACTGGGAAGTTGGCAACCGCCCTGCACAAGCCTTACAACCGCTGAAATGCAGCACAGCCCCTCACCAAGAGAGGGGATGTGCAGCCAGGAGGGCAGCGCAGCGCGCACGCGGCTGGAGCCGCCCGTCAGAGCGCGCCGCTGGCGCTGGATGCAATGGAGCAGCACGCACTGGGATTGACGAGTGAGTTGTGCAGTTGCTCCAGCCCAACAACTGCCACGTCGGGGGTTGCAAGCATGCCTTGCATCTTCCAACACGCATGCTTGCCGCAACCCGTACGTACCCATCGCTGTGCACACCACGACCATGCGCCCACACACCAAGGCCACGCATTTGACTGGTTGAAAAGCACGCTGCCCCGCACCTGGGCCGCCGCCTTCTGTAGGGCGCGCCGCTGCCGCACCTCGTGCGTCACCCGCTGCAGCTGCTCATCAATGCACACCTCGATGGCACAAGCGGCCTGGAAGGGGCGACCGCAACAAATCCGGCATGCCAAGCTGGAGATATGCGGTTCGACCAAGAGACGTGCCAAGATGCAGGTACCATTCAGTGTTTGCCATGCACGCATCGCGTGGCCCTGTGGGCGGTGCCGCCCCGCACCTGAATGGCCGGCAGCTTGGCCCACACCGCGCGCTGCCCCTCCTGCATGGCCCTGTAGATGTCTTGGGAGGTGAAGTTGGCGGCCGACTTCTTAGGATGGAAGACTGTGTGGGGAGAGGGGAGGTGAACGACCGTTGGTGTTGGGGTCAGAGGTCACGGGGGTTTCCCAGGCAGTGCAGCAAGGGCAGCCTGCAGTGCCGGCAGCCCCCGCAAGCCCAGCGGCCAGCCAGCGAGGCGGCTCACCGCTGACCCCCAGCACAAAGGAGATGTCGCCTGCAAGGAGCGCAGAAGGCAAAGAAACAAGGGGCGTGGCATGGCATGGCATGACGGTATGGGCAACAGCATGGCATCAGCCAAAGCAGAGTCCCAGCTCCAGATGCACGTGCACTCACAATGTTTCAGGGCCCACAGCAGCATGCATCCTCCCACCCGCCGCCTGCTGTTTCGCCCAGGCTGATCCCACGAGCCCATTTGCCGGCCCACCTGTCCAGGGCTGGGCCAGCAGCCTGAGCAGGGGGCTCTTGGGGAGCAAGTGCAGCAGCTGCTGGCACCTGTAGGTGGGCATGGAAGGCGCCAGTGGAAGCTGTCTGCTGAGGCACATGCAGCAGGGCCGGATACTATTTCCTACTGCCAAGCTTTGAGGCACATGTGTGCACCCTGAAGGCAACTCAGCCGGCCTTGCTTGTCTGCGACAGCGGGCATCTGTCAACGCCTTCACCCGCCTGTGCTTCAGTTCTGCCTCGAAGAAGCCGCCCAGCCAGCGTGGCAGCGCATCCCGCAGCGACACCTGGCAGGAGAGGGTGGAGCAGATGGATGTGAGAGGGGCTCTGCTTCGCACGGAAGCACACCAGACAAGCGGACCACCGCTGCGACAGCACTGCATGCGCCTCTTGGCACAATAGGTTCCAGGCAGTTGTTGTTTTTTCACCAGGGGGATCAGCCAGGGGTTGCACTGGGAGACGAGGAATAGGTTGCAGTTGAACATGTGCCTGCAAAGCCATGCAGGTTTCTGGTAGTCATCGGCCATCCAAACGCACTACACCTGCGTACAGCCCAGTGGGCCTGCAGGGCGCGGAAAACAACCAGCATTTCCTTGCGGTAGAGTGCTCACCCCAGGCCCCGCATGGGCAGGTCTTCCTCCAGGCTGCCGTCGCACCAGCGGCGCTGCGACTGCGCCGCCCCCGTCTCTGTGACAGTTGAAGACCCAGCATTTCGGGCACAGTTCACGCGAGGCACAGCTGTGTGGCTACAACCGGCTGAAGTGCGGCTGAGGTGCGGCTGCGGCTGAGGTCCAGCTCCGCACAGGCAGTGCCATGGACCATTGCTTTGTGCCAATATGAGCAAGCAAAGCTGCTCACCTGAGAACTTGACGATGTTGCCCGAGGCATCCCGGGCCAGCAGGTCTTGCGGCTCAAACAGGAAGGGGAAGGCAGAGGAGCAGGCCACCGCGCTCCAGATGAGCACGTTGGGGGCTGCGTGGGAGGGCAGGCATGCACCACTGGATGGGCTGGGTGGTGCTTTTGACGGTGACTGATGCAGGGAGTGTGGTGCGCCTGCGTATCCGGGCAGGATATGTAGTTGCAGCAACACACGCCAGCTGCCCTACAGGATGTGCACACTTCTACAGCAGGTGCATGCACCCGAGGTGGAAGTCCACGCACCGGTGAGGTAGTTGAGCAGGCGGGAGGGCTCCTTGGTGTCAAAGGCGGTGACCGCGATGCTCAGGATGCGGCCTGTGGCGCGTGAGGGGGTGCCAGGGGTTGGGTGAGCGCGTCGACAGGCGCTGGGCAGACTGCGATCTCAAAACAGCGGCCTACTCCGCAGCAACCCTTAATGCACGTAGACAAGTAGCATGCAGCCCGTTGACAAGTAGCATGCAAGTAACAAGTTGCAGGGTGGCTCGAAAGCCAACAAGCATGCAGCCCGGAGGGGGCGCACCTGTGCGCGTGTAGGCGTCCAGGAATGTGAGGTCTCCCAGCAGGCGGCGCAGCCGGCCCTGGAAGAACTCAACCTGCAGGTGGGGAGGGGAGGTAGGTTAGAGCAGACCTGATGTCAACGACGGAGCTCCCAAGGTACATTCACTTTGCTCCGCCACCATTCACTTTGCTCCGCCACCACTGCTGCAAAGCAGAGCGCCCCCCTCCCGCCGCCCTCACGTCTTGCAGGAAGCCTTTCGTGACCAAGTGGCGCATGATGTGGCCCGGGGAGGTATTGCGCTGCAAGGGGGAATACCGCAGTGCACAGGCATGGGATGGCGGTGCGGGAGAGGGTGTGTGCGTCACGCTTCAAGGCACGGTGGTGCGTAAGACGCGCTAACGCTGCAACACGCGTTGCTCCTCGTGGCTCGCCATAGATTCACGCAAAAAGAACAGTGTGCTTACGAAAAAATCAAGTCCCTCCATTTGGTAGAACACGTCGATCACCTCCCACAGCTCTTCATCGGTGCGGGTGCACAGCAAGGAGCCGCCTGGAGGGAGATAGGAGATGCAGACCTTAGGTGCAGGGGCAACGCATGCAGGTAGCGGCGCTTTAGGAGGCGCCGTGCAACTCTAATTTGTTGCTTGCCCACCGGTGTCGCCCACCAGTCCCGAAAGAGAATGCCCACCCACCGATGCTGCCGGCGCTGGAGCCAGACACGACTCGTGGCAGCAGGTTGGCCTGCAGCAGCGCCCGCACCACCCCAAAGTGCCAGAAGCCGAAGGAGCCGCCGCCGCTGAGCACCAGGCCAGTGCGGCCGTATGCGTGGCGCAGCTCGCGCAGGAATGACTGCCGCTCCTCCAGGGGCATGTCTGGGGCAGGAGGGGGGCGGGTGATATGAGTTGCAGAGCAGCAGCTTTGGGAGCAGAGTGTTCAGCAGCACGATGTGCAGGCTTCAGATTGGGCTGCCTGGAACCCTTTGCAATGTTGCTCCCCCATTGAAGTGCCCCCAGTGCTCTGGAATGCTCACCCTCACAGTCTGCGATGTGCCGCAGCGACGCGCACACTTCATCGATGTAGCGCTGCACCGGCTCAGGCACCACAGGGCAGGCGGTGGTTGCCTCCATCAAGCAGCTGTTGGAAAAGGTGTTGGTGCAGAAATGCACTCAGGTCAGCACCAGGTGTGAGCAGATCACGGCCGGAAGAGCGGCTGAGCGCAGTGCAGCCTTGCTTGGCCGCGCTTGCCCACCCGCACGTGCGTTCACAAGCCCGCAGCCTGGACCCTCCTGGCACAGAGGCTGCACCCCGGCCCCTTCAATACCGCATCCGTTCACTGCCGAGAAGACTCAAGTCCCCAGCCTGACCTGGCACAGTAGGCCCCCGTCTGCCGCAGGTAGTCCATGCGCAGGGTGGACATGAGGGCAAAGAGGTCGCTTTCCTGCCGCATGTGCGCCAGTGCTGCTGCACGCTGCTCCAGCTGGTCCTGCGTCTTGCGCTGCAGGCAGACAGACATGGGAGAGTGCACACGGGTGCGTGCTGAGCAGGCTGCCCAAGCATGAAGTCGGGCAAAGCGAGGCAGGCTGTTCAGTGCAGCCAAGCCGCTCACGGCAGCTCAGCTCACCGCCTTTGGGCTGGCGGCGGCCGCCGCGCAGCCCCGCCCCGTCAGCTCATCCAGCCGCACCGCGCAACCGCTCCACTCGCTGCGTCGGGCCAACGGGGGCAGGACCAGGAACGATGGGGGAGTGAACGGCACGGAGCGTGCGGCAGCGTGGCTGGGATGCGACAGGCGCTGCAGCTGCCTGAGGCTGCTGTAAGCTTCGCCATGACCAGCATCGTGACTCGACTCCCGCTGCACAAGTACGCACTTATCCTGGCACACATGCTGTCCGACAACACCTTGGCACCCTCCACAGCCGCTCCTAACTTTCCCACCCTTCAACACCCACCTGTACGTCGAAGCGTGCATCATCTGCTGCCGCAGCTGCGCCCGCTCCCGCCGCTCATGGCTGTGGAACAGCAGCCCCCGCAGCGCCACCAGCCCCAGGCGCAGCAGCTTGAAGCCGAGCAGGCCGCCAAACAGCAGGTGCCAGCGGCGCAGCGTGAAGGCGCGCCAGCGCTCCAAGGTGGAGTGGCGGCGGCGTGAGGCTCCCGCCGCCAGCCACCCCGCCGCCAGCAGCACACGCCTGCGGTTGTATGCAGCTCAGCAATGTGTGTGCTGGTCGAGTCGTTGTGAGAGAGGAAAATCAAACGCAGGCAGCCAGCCCACCTTGCCAAGGCGTGCGCCACAGCCCGTAGGCGGCGGGTGAGGAGCGCCACCGCTACCGCCGCGGGCACGCCGCTCTGGCGTGCGGCGCTCCACGGCGACTCCTTCCTGATGGTCATCGACGCTGCCGTGCCAAAAGGCGGCCAGCGCGTGCCCTGCAAAACCCCAGCCATGGTTTTCGGCCCAGGGGGCCTGCTTGCGGCTCAGGCAGGGCTGATCGCGCAACAGTTGACCACTGGACCAGCGCCGAGGGCGGTCGGGAGCATGATGGAGCCGCCGGCAGGCGCGCTGAGGTGGGCGGCTGCGCCGCGCCTCTGGCTGATGAGCATCAGTGAATCATCCACGTGCTTTCCAAGCTGGGCAATGTCTAAATCAAATGCAGTTCTATCATCAAGCCATCTCATCCGTCAGTTGCGCAGCGGCGCCAGGGCATCAAGCAGGTTCTGGGCGGGGCCCTGCCGCGTGGCCGCTGCCTGCGCCGCAAAACCGAGCCAGGCCACCATTGCCAGCCGGCCGTTCTTGATTTCGCGGACCCGCATGCGCTCGTACCGCTCGGGGTCTGCCGCCAGGTTGAGAGGATCAAACAGCCAGCCGCCTGGGGGAAGAGACCAGGATTGGGCAGGGGTGTGAGCAGCAGCAGCAGGAGAAGAGCTAGCTGTGCGCCGTACCGCAAGCCTGCAGGTAAACAAACCCAACCGTCGCGCACGAGATGTGTGCATCACCTGGGTAGTTCTTGTCGCCGGGCAGGAAGACGCCCAGTGGCTCCAGCGCCGCAATGCCGCAGGCGCGAGCATACTCTGGACCAAACATGAGCAGCACCTAGAGAGGGGGCGGGGGAGAGAGATGGGCCGGTAGGCAGCCAGCCCACACCCGCCCGGTTCCCGCCCTGCAGCTTGACCTGCTGCTGCGCCTCCTGACGCTGAGTGCCGCAGCAAGTGCGCCCTCCACGCATGCCATCCCCGCTCATCTGCACACCTGGCAGAAGGCGATGATGGCCACTCCCTGGCCGCCCGCGATGCGCAGCCCCGGGATGCCCAAGTACGCCAGCTCCTCATCTGTCATCAGCTTGGCATAGCCCACGTTCCACCAGCGCGGCTCCAAAAAGGTGGCCGCCCCCGCCTGCTGCAGCACCTCTGCACGCGAGGAGGGTGGCAGTGGCATGGCTGGTCGGTCGGCTGTGATGCCTGGTTGCACTAGCAACTTGCTGCACCTTGAGCGTGGATTCTGAGCATAGTTCGCAGCACAAGCGTTGCCCCCGCGGTCGCCAACACCGCCCCCCGCCTGCCCCACCTGGCACAAGGGCGCCCAGCGCGCCCAGCATGGCCCAGCGCGCATGCAGCAGCTCCAGTTCCACGTATCGGTCCAGCTTGGCTGGGTCCTTGCCCAGGCCAGCCGGGTCCCATCCGTAGTCGCCAGGCAGCTCGCCCCTGCAGGGTTGACCGGCCGGGCAGTGATGAACTAGGTGGGTGGGATGTGAATACCCAGCAGCAGGGGCAGGGGGTGCGCAAAGCGTGACGCAGGCACAGCAGCAGCGGTGTCAGCAGGGCAGGCAAGCGAGGCGGTGGCAAGGACACCAAAGCACCCAGCAACACGCACCGCAGGTGGGCGGGAGGCTCCGGGCTCCAGGGCCCCAGCCACTGCGGCCGCTCTGCTCCGTACCAAGGGCTGCATAGGCAGATTGGGGGGCAAGGCGGCAGCAATAGCTTCAGGTGGGTGGGCATGCAAGCGCAGCAGCCTGCTGGCAAGCACGAAATGATACACTCCAATCTGCCCTGCACAGGAACTCGAGCGCCGCACCTCTGCTGCCGTGCCGCCCGCCGCTCCCGCTCTGCCTGCTCCGCCTGCCGGCGCAGCAGCGGCTTCTGCGCCTCCAGGCTGGCCATCAGGTCCTTGCCATATCTGTGAAGGTAACGAGCAGCAAGATGTTGGGCGCGGTGAAGCTCTCCTTAGGCACAAGCTGTGAGACTAGCGTCGCAGCGGCGGCACTCAAACCTTCTGCTTCCCGAGCGTCCAGCCAATTCCACCTCCCTCCCCCTGGCTCACTTGCTATCTGCCAGCGCCTGCACCGCCACAAAGGGCAGGGCACTGAACACAACCAGGCCTCCAATGTCCTTGAGGGTCTCAAACGACAGCGCGGCAACCGCCGCCGGCTGCCGCCTGCGCCGGTGCAGCCGCCGATGCGCCGCCTGCACATTGGGAACGAGCTCAGTCAAGGGCTGCCTGAACCATCCCCATAACAACCAAGAGAGAGGTTGGAAGAGAAGCCCGTCGACATCGCGGGGAATGGGTGGCAGCTGGGCGGCAGGGCGGCGGCGGCGGCGAGAGCGCCAGCGAGTCCCGCACCTGTCTCGCCAGTCGCTGGTTTAGTTGCGACGTGGAGATCCGGGAAGAGGCGGTAGGGGCGGCAGGGGCGGCCCAGGCGCGCCCGCTGGAAGTGAGCGGGAGCATTGGGGGCCTGTGCGCGCCTGCAGCGCTGTGAATACGCAAATCTGCACGTCGCGATCCTTGGCAGCGCTAATGTGGCTCGATAAGTTTGGGTCAGGGTTGGCGGCGACAGCGCGGCGTGCCGGCGGCAGCGGCAGCGGCGGGGGGGCAGCAGCGGCAGCGGCAAGGTCTGGCCTTGTGCAGTGCAAGCGGGAGCGGCATGTTGCTTTCTGTGGTGTAGAAGGATGGGAAGCGCACTTTGATAGGGCGGCTGCACTGTGACACCCATCCTGCACTAGTCGAGCCGCCCACTCCTGCATGTCCTGCCCCACCTCGCCGCCTGCCCTCGCCCGGCTGTATCAACTGTAATTAGCAAAGCGACACAGTGCCTCATGTCAGCTGGCACAGTTTCAGCTGCTGCAAGTATCTCACCCGAAAAGCGGGAAGAGGGGCAGACACCAGGCTGAGTTGGCCTCGGTCTGGGACTGTCCAACCTGTCCTGCCAAGTCCAAGCAGCTGCTCAGCCTGCTCTCCTCACTGCACCTGCCCTCCCGTGGGTCAGGCCAGGGCGGGCGAGCCATGTGCCGCAGCCCCTCGCCCAGAGGCCGCTCTGGCGGCACGCAGGGCCGCCCTGGCGCAGAACAGGATGAACCCAGAGCCACTGAGCGCCCCAGCGTCTCAGCAGCACCGCCAGCAGCAGCATCCAAGGCTGCGGCAGCAGGCGACGAGGCGGCGGGCACGCCGAGCGGCGACGCCGGCGGCAGCGAGCCCGTCAGTGCACCTTCCGACCTTGTGTGCGGGCTACACCGCAGCCCCAAGTACCTGCCTTGCCGGTGAGAGTTGCACATGTCCCGGCGTTGGGTGCACCTCTTCGTCCAGCAGAGCATGCACTTGTGTGCTCGTACGCACGAAGCTCCAGGCGGTCGGTCAAACCCCTAACTGCTGGCTCTCTCAGCATACACTCCCTGCAGATTCCTGTACGATGAGGGCGGATCGCAGCTGTACGAGCAGATAACTGCGCTCCAAGAGTACTACCCCTATGAGACGGGTGCGTGTGGCACGTTTGGGCGAGGGTGGGGTGGTCCTGCCGGGCAGCGGGACGCAACCGCTGCCTGCCGCGCCTTGTTGCGCATGGTTTGCTGCCATGCCCACCCTTCCCCTGCACCCCTGCCCATGCTGTTTGCCACACAGAGAAGCGCCTGCTGGCGCAACACGCGGCCGCCATCGCCTCCCAGTTCCCCGCCGGCTCCGTGGTTGTGGAGCTGGGCTGTGGCGACTGCACCAAGACGGCCCTGCTGCTGCAGGCCCTGGTGGACAGGTGGGACTCGTCATGGCTGTTGATGCTAGGCTGGCAAGCAGTCATGGTTGGTCGCTGTGTGCTGCGTGGCCTGAGAAGGTGTTGCTGGGCCACTGCTGTTTGCAAGCAGGCATGTCTGGGGCAACAGGCGATGCCGTCGACCCAACGCAATGCCGCTCACGACAGAAATGCACATCCTTGCTGCTGCCGCCGCGCAGGCACGGCCCCACCGGCATCCGCTTCTGCGCCGTGGACTGCTCCGCCGAGGCGCTGCGCCAAACCGAGCGCAGCCTGGGGCGCCTGGTGCCTGGCCTGCCGCAGGAGCAGGTGAGGGGCCGGCTGAGGCAGGGGTGCAGCTGTGTGAACAAGCTGGGGACTGTGGCTGGGAGGTGCAGGGAGGGGTGAGGGGCAGGGCGGCACAGGGGAAGGGGAAGGGCCCGTCGCCCCACACAGCAGCGTCGAACGCTTCTGCTGCTGCTCACCCATGCACTCCCCTTCAAGCCCAACAGGTGGAGCTGATTGAGGCCGAGTACTTGGCGGGAGTGGAGGAGGCGCGGCGGCGCTACCCGGACGCCATGCTCAGCATCCTCTGGCTGGGCAGCTCCGGTGAGGCGGCTGGTTGCAGGGCTGGTGTGCAGAAGCAGGTGAAGACAGCACGAATGTGCTCAGCTCACTGCTCGTGGCGCCTGGCGGTTGTTCCATTTGACCAAGTGCCCAAGCCGCGAAAGCCCTGCCCTCCCACCCTACCTGCAGTGGGCAACTTCAGCGGCAGCGAAGCCGCGCAGCTGCTGAGAGCGCTGCGCCACGCTGCGGGGGAGCGCTGCCAGCTGCTGCTGGGCACCGACATGTGGAAGGATGTGGGGGTGCTGCTGCGGGCGTACCATGATTGGCAAGGCAAGCAGATGGGCAGCATGTGTGAAGGCTTGAAGGGGACGGGGACTGCAGTCCCTCAAGTCAACGCGCGTGTCATGCAATGTGACAGTGCAGCACATGGGTACAGCTGTGCTCGCTCCCTGCTGAATTCTCTACCTTGCTTCCGACTTCATCAAGCAGGCGTCTCCTCAGCCTTCATCCTGAACGGAATGCGCCACGCGCTGGGCACGCTGGGCCACCCTGCTGCTGCTGATGCCGCTGACGGGCTGTTTGACTACGAGCCGATCGCCAATGCTGAGCGCCAGCAGGTGAGCTGTGGAGCATGGTAGATGGCTGGGCAGGCAGAGCGGCCTGCAGCCCGCAGCCGTGGAATGTGCTCGCAAGTGCTGCGCTCTTTGGCTAGGTAGGCCTCTGGTCAACCAAAGCACCCAATCCCGCACCCCTCCTGCTCTTCAGGTGGAGGTGCACACACACGTGTGCCTCAGCATGGGGCTGTTGGTTGCGCAAAGCACCCACTCCCACTCCACCACCTGCTGTTCTCCCTCCTCTCCTGGTTCAGGTGGAGATGTGGGTGAGAGCCCAGCGCCGCGTGCCACATGTGCTGCCAGGCCTGCACATTGAGCAGGGGGAGCGGGTGCTGGTGGAGATCTCGCGCAAGTTCACCCCAGAGGGTGGGTGGGCAGAAGCGCTTGCTGGGCTAGCCAGGAGGCTTGAATGGCTGCTTTCGGGATGCGTGCAGCCCAGTGTGTTGCTCGGCAAAGAGCCAGCCTGTGCACGCCCGCATGGCGCCAGGCCACACTCCTCACGCTCTTCCTCTAACCCGGCCCCCCAACCCCCTGCCGCAGGGGTTGCTGCCATGGCAGGCGCTGCCGGCCTGCTGCCCTGCGGAGGCACCTGGGGCAGTGCGGGAACTTACTCCCTCACCCTGCTGCTCACACCGGAAGTGGCGCTGCAGCGCTGCTGGGCCGACAGCGACAGCCTGTTTGCTCACATCGGCAACTGGGAGGCGCAGGTGGGCACAGAACAGTAACAGTTGCAGGGCGCACCTTCTGTACCCGCTGTCCCTTGTTGCAGTGGTGGATTGCATCCCAGGCCTTCCACATCCTTGCACTACCAACACACTTGCATCGCCAGCACCTGCCTGTGTGCAGCCCATTGAGCTGCGCCACCCCTTTGGCTTCTACTTTGGCCACGTGGCCGCCTTTGCCAAGCTCAAGCTGCTGCCCCAGGTGTGGGGCCTGGGCTGGGAGCGTTGAGCGCAGCGGGAAAGGGCAGGCTGCACGGTGACAGCACTGCACCTCCAAACGATCTGCTGCTGTTGCTCCATGCGGCGCCCGCAGCTGACATACCTGTCCAGGGCTGGCTGCTTGACTCAGCTCAGGGCCTCTTTCCAGTGCCTGTGCTGCCATCCCGGCGTTCTTCCACCCCACCTTGCAGGAGCCCGCCACAGCGCTAGATGTCATGCTGAGCCGCGGCATCGACCCGCTTGTGGACGACCCCTCCCAGTGCCACAGGTGGGGTGCAGCTCAATGGGCTGCGCGATGGCGGAGGGGCTCTGATGTGCTGTCCCCCGGAATTTTATGTTAGTGAAGGGTAGTTCCCTGTTCCGTATGCATGCCTCCTTGACAGGTGTGCTGCCCTGATGCAGTGGTTGTGCCAGGTGCTGTCCCTGCTCCTACCCACACCCACCGCCCACGCACCCTGCTGCAGCCACCCGGCGGTGCCTGACCGGTGGCCGGACCAAGCACAGCTGACTGCCTATGTCGCGGGCGTACGAGCACAGCTGCTGGCTGCTGTGCAGCAAGGCGTGAGCGGCAGCGCCGCCTCACCAGAGTATGTGGCCAGCACCAGCGGCGGCAGCAGTAGCGGTGCTGCCCGGGTCAGCATGCATGCCCTGTGCATGGCAGTTGACCACGAGCGGCAGCACCAGGAGACTCTGTGCTACATGCTGGCCCAGCAGCGCAAGGCAGACGCAGCTGCCGCGGCTGCGGGGCGCCCCGCTGTGCTGGCCTCTCTGGGCAGCCTAGCTGCGGCAACAAGCGGCAGCCAGGTGCAGCCGCTGGCTCTGGAGAGCTCAGCAGGCACTGTGCTGCCCTTCTACCTGCAGCAATGCAGCTACATGTACGCCCGCACCAGCCCCACCACAAGCCCAGCTGCGGCAGCACCAGCTTGCATTGTGGCGCCAGCAGCACCTGCCACGCCAGCCAAGGCTGAGCGCCTGCCTGGCAGGCTTGGTGTGTTAAGCCTGCAGGGTGGGGCGGCAGTGGAGCCAGCAAAGTCGCAGCTGCCCTGCAGCAGCGGGTGTGAGGAGGCACCTGCCGGTTTTGTGCACATTCCTGGCGGCGAGGTGAGTCGCTGCAATGCAAGCAGCGCATCACGCTGCTACGGCCGGCAGGGTGACACTTTTGTTGCTCGCCCAGCATCATGGCCGTTGCGATAAGTGACTTGCGCTGCATGCCTACCATCTCACACCGCTCCCTACGTCACGATACCGCCCATTCCACAGGTGTACCTGGGCATGGACCCTGCCGCCGAGCGCGGCTTCAACTGGTGCTGTGAGCTGGGCAGGGCGGGGCCGCTGGCCGTGCCCGGCCTGCTGGTGGCCTGCCAGCCAGTGACCGTGGCACAGTTCAAGCGGTTCGCACTTGAGGAGCAGGTGGGCCAGGGTGCTTTCACCTGGGGGATGGAATGCAGCAGTGCGGTTGAGCTGGGCTCCAATTGGGGACTGCCTAAGCTGCCCGGGCAGTACCATGAGAGCATCCAGCATGATGGAAGCAACATCGGCTTCCCTGCCCACACGTTTTGCAGGGCTACCAGCGGCCCGAGCTGTGGGACGGCAGAGCCTACCACCACCTCACCGCCAGCGGGCACAGCATGCCAGCCACCTGGTCGCTCCTGCCTGCCGATGTTTGCCTGCCTGGCAGCAGTAACCCTGCTTCCACCAATGGCTCGGCAGCGCCAACCAACGGGCAGGCCGGAGGCCGGGGCAGTGCAGGGCACTCCCCACGGCAACAGCCACAGAAGGAGCAGCAGCAGCTGTGGGTGCACATGCCTGAGGGCTCGTACCGCTGGGAGGAGGTGGCCGACTGCCCCGCCTATGTCAGGTGCTTGCTGCTGCCACCCAAGCAGTGGTGGACGGTTGGTTGCAGCCAGCTGGAATGCTGTGCCAGTGTACTGCTCCGGTGGACTGCTTGCGCCGCGCCCAAACCTGCCGGCAGTTAGCCCTTGCCCCACCTCCTGCCCCTGCCCTGCCCTTGCGCGCAGCCTGGCCGAGGCACAGGCCTACGCTCGCTGGGCCGGCGGCCGCCTGCTGACGGAAGCAGAGTACGAGCTGACTCTCAGCAGGGCTGACCAGTCCAACCTTGCGATGCCCAGCCCTGCAGCAACGGCTGGCAGCAGCCCATGCAACTCTGCCGCTGCCGGTGAGGCAGCCAGTGCAGCGGCCAGCAGGGCTGGCACCGCAGGGCCTGGCCAGTCAGTGGTGTGCCAGCTGGAGAGCGGTGGGTGGGAGTGGACGGCCACCCCTCTGTACTCGCTTCCAGGTGGGTGTGTTCATTAGCAGGGTAAGAATTAGAGCAGGCGTGGCTGCTGGGGCAGTCGGACTGGCGAGCTGCTTGCTGGGCAGCCATGCTTGCACACAGCCCGCCGAAACCAGCTGCCAATGTACCTCTCGCCGCTGCTGTCGAAGGCTGCTGGCCCCTGCCTCCCTTCATCCCTCCCAGGTTGGCGCCCTGACCCGCTCTACCCTCAATACGCAGCTGACTTCTTCGATGGTAAGTCCTGTCCTCTCCCGACTTTGAACGGCGCGGGGCGCTGCGCTCTGGCATGCACCCGTGCCTGTGAACTGCTGTGCCACCTCTAGCCCACTAGCCATGCTCGTGCTCTTCGGTTCATTGCATGCACCGATCCGGCTGCGCTGTTGATTGCACCTCGCCCCCCATCTCCTCGCCATGCCCTTTCCGCAGGCCACCACTTTGTGCTGCGTGGGAGCAGCCCCTACACGCATCCCGGTGCCGCCCGCCGCTCCTTCCGCAACTGGTACCAGCAGCTGTACCCCTTTGTGTTTGCCAAGTTCAGAGTGGCCAAGGATGCGTGAGCAGGGAGGGAGTGGTGCCGTGAGAAGGTTGACAGCGCAGTAGCGATGCAAAGAGGCACTAGCGAGTTCCATGCAAAAGACAGTACGCACCAAGCTGCATCTTCTGTAAAGCAGCAGCACTAAGAAAGCACTCAGAACAGGCAACAGGTTCATCAAGAGGAGAGCAATAGCCCGATCAAGTCTGTGCACTCCACCATGCCACAGTGCTGCCGCCCAGTCGCTCCAGCCTGCTTGCGCCCGGAATCAAACTTCAATTGACTTGCAAGCAGCCGCAGGCTGGGCGGCCGCCGCTGCGCCGCTGCCCAGTCCACAATCTTCATCTTCCCTGCTGCTGCCGTGGCCGCTGGGAGCCGGACAGCAGCAGCTGGAGGCAGCAGCTAGCCGGCTGGCCTACACTGCACTGCCCCCATCGATGTCAGCTCCACCCTGCCGCGCCGCCCTCAGCGCGCCTGCCGCCCGCACCGCGGCCGCCGCCCGCTGCACTGCTGGTGCATCGGGGCACGCCTGCCTGGCCGCCTCCAGGGCCACATATGCCGCATGCCACGCTGCCGCCGCCCACTCCCACTCCTCTGCCCCGCCAGTATGCTGCACCACCGGCAGGCTAGATGTAGGTGCAGCCGCCGCCTCTGCTGCTGCCTCACGCACGGCGGCCGTGGTTGCCCAGGCTGTCGCTGTGGCTGCCGACGCCTCGGCAGCACGCAGGCGTGCCATGGCCGCCTCGGGTGCTGCTTCCGCCGCTGCCGGCTCCCACACGAGCGGGGCAGGGCTGGGCGGGCTGCGGGGCGGGGGCGGCCCTGTGCTCCCGTGCTGCCTGTGGGGCGGGGGCCGCCTTGCGCCGCCGTGCGCGCCTCTCAGCGATTTCCTGCTGCACTTTCTCCAACTCTCTCCTCATTTTGGCCAGCTCTTATCTCCTTTGGCGGCTGCGCTCCATGCTCTCCTGAGCAGACTGTATCTGCTCCCGACAATAAGCCCGCAACTTCAGCGACTCAAGCTCCCGCTGGCTGATGGACAGGGTGCCCGGCATGCAGGTGTGACAGGGTGCCCTGCATGCAGGTGTGGCAGCAGCGGTGGGGCCAGGTGGAGTTGTCAGGCAGAGGCAGAGACGCAGGCTGCATGGCTCTGCCGGCGTGGCGGCACAGCCACTGGCCACTGCTGCCGCCGCAGCCGCTGGTGCAACAAGTCCTCCCGGCAGCAGCATCAAGTGGCAAGCGGCTGCCACATCACATGGCTGGCGGCAGGAGCACAGGCAGTCGTTCGAGGTGCCGGCCTGGTGCTGCTGCTGCGCCGCCGACCCAGCTGCCAGCGCACCTGGCCTGGCGTAGAGACCTTGTTAGGAAGTGCAGACAGTGCTCGGCCCACTGCAGACCAGGCGGAGAGGAACCAAGAGCCCGGGCGGCTGGCTGGGTCCATCACCGCGCACAGACGGCTGCTGCGCCGGCGCCGCGTCGTCGGCCGCTGCCGCGACCACCCCGCCGCCATGCCGGTGGCGCCGTGCAGAGCCCGCTGGCGCGGTCGCAATGCGTCGGTGCGCCCCTGCAGGGCGCCTGAGCCGTCTGGGAGCGCGTGGCAAGCTCGCATTTCGGCACGTTGGCAGTCCCACCCCCCGGTGTGCAGGGCAGGGCACGCAGGCAGCGGCTGAGGGGCACCAGCCAGCGGTGACAAAGCGACGATGCTTGAGGGGAGGGTGGCAATCCGCTCGCGCCTGGCCACGTCTGCATCTGCTGGTCTCCCTCCATGATGGCGCCCGGCGGCGGCCTCATTTCATTCAATCCGGGTTTAACGACCATTGGAAAGATGCAGACAGCAGGGAGCGCGTCCCTGCAGGTGGGTGGGGCCCAGTTGGTTTGGGCTTTCGTCCAGCGCCGGCCTGCGAGCGCTGCGCCGGAAACTGTCAAACGCAAATTTACCAACCCGATGCAATTCAGGCGCGCCACCAGCAGCCGGCGCCCGCTGCCGCGGAGCGCCGGCGCCCCCGCCGCCAGCCCGCCAGCCCGCCGCCGCGCTGCAGCATGTCCGCCGCCACTAAGGCACGCGTGGCAGCGGCGCTGTGCGTGATGGCGCCGCTGGTGCTGCTTGCGCCAGCAGCTGGATCAATGGAGCAGGCAGCCGCAGCCGCGCTGCAGGCGGCACCCCTGGCGGTGCAGCCGTGGTGCGACGCCCACTGCCTGGCACTGGAGGACGCCGTGCAGCAGTTGTTCTTCCAAACCGTCGTCCTGATGCTGGCCGTGCGGGTGGCGGCTCGCAACGGCATCTTTGAAGCCATCCGCAGTGCCAGCGCAGCATCCGCCAGCTCTGCACAGTCTGTGCGCGCCGCCATCGCAGCGGACAGGCAGGCCGCCGAGGCTGCAAGCAGCACAGCCAAGGAAGCGGCCGCTCAGGCGCAGGCCGCGCTGCAGGCCATCAAGGACCTGAAGAGCAACCCCAAGGCGGATCAGGTGAAGGGTGTGCTGGGGGGCGGAGGGCGGGGGCCACCTGGTTGGCTGCCCGCCCACGGACCGGTGCTGCTGCCCAGCACCGCACACCTGCCGGAGGCTAGCACCCTGATGCGCAAACGCAAAAGCCATTCTGAGCTGGGCTGCAGCCAATCCGGCCCAAGCTAGCCTGTGTGCCCGACGGGCTCCCTGCGCTGTGCAACCACTCGCATGCTGCCCCTCCACCTGCCGCACCACCTGCAGGACGTGTGACGTGCACATCCACCAGGAGCGGGAGCGCGCCCGCCGCCTTTGCAAGCCCTGGGCGCACCGTGCAGAAGCTCTGCGGCGGCACGCAGCAGCGCGGCACCAGCAGCGAGCGGCAACGGCTGCTGTTGCATTTCATAGCCATGCTGCAAATGGACGCAGTTAGAGGATGGCAGGTGTGTGAGGCCAATCTAACAAGAGTAATGAAAAGTCACACGTCCCGCAGCTCCCGCAGCAGGGTGTTGTTGAGTTCGAACCACAGCCAGGGTGGCAGGCGCAAGCGTGGCAGCTCCGCCTGCAGCCATTGGCCATACTTGGACCACGCCCAGCTCGTCCGGCTGAAGTTGCACAAGTCAAACGACACGGCCAGGCGCCGCAGGCGAGCTGGCTGGTGCTGCGCTGCCCACCGCACAATGCTGAGCTCGGGCGCCACGTCTTTGGGCGGGCTGTCTGTCGTCCTCAACACGGCAAGGGAGGCCAGGTTTGGCATGGCGCCGAGCACACCGGTGTTGCCAGCTGCCACAACGGAAGCGAGTGCCAGCCGCCGCAGGCTGGTCAGGTACGGCCCGCTGGCTGGTAGCTGGCTGGCTGCACTCCCGCTTGTCCAGTACAGCGCCTGCAGGTGCGGCAGCGCTGCAACCTGGGCTGGCAGCTGCGGCATGTCGCCTTCCAGCACCAAATGCGTGAGCTGCTGCCCTGCTGCCGCGGCCACCGCCAGCTGCTGCAGCGTGCTGCCCAGCCTGGCGTGTGCTGCCTCAACTCCAATCGCCATGTTCTGAGTGCTGTGCCACAGCTGCAGCGCCCGCAGCTGCTGCAGCTGTGGTAAGCAGGCGGGCAGGTGGGCGCAGCCCAGCAGGCACAGCGCCGTCATGCTGCTCAAGGCCGTGAGGTGGCGAAAGTCTGCACCGCTGCTGCACTGCACATTGCTCAGCGTCAAGCACCGCAGGTTGGTCAGGGCCGTGATCTGCAATGGTGGAGTGGAATGGGCAGACATGGGGCTATGAGTGACCCACATTTGGGAGCATGTCGGGAGCATGTTGTGCAGCTCTCCACCCGCTTCAGCAGCCCTGCATCATGGCTTGCCTGCGGTGGCACGAACTGCCGAACCGAGCTGCGCACATCCAGGTACCCTTCCAAGGTGAGGGAGGTGAGGCTGGGGGGCAGGCTGGCGTCTGACCCCGGCTGCGCGGCCGCGGGCTGCTGCATGCCGCCGCCGCCGCCGCCCCGCGGGCTGCGTCCGATGGTTGCACACATGCTGGCCAGCTCCAGGCTTTCCAAGCCTGTGAGAGAGGCCAGGTCTGCCACTTCCAGAGCAGCGCCTGGCTCCAGGTCATCAAAGTCAATATCTCGGCAGACAATGCTCAGGCTGCGCATCTGTGCCCGCGCTGAGGGCGCCAGGTCTTGGGCCATGTGCAGCTCAAAGTTGGACTGCAGGGTGAGCGACAGGTGCTGACGAGGGGGAGAGGTGGAGACCGGGTGGGTGAGATGCTGCACTGCTGCCAGTGATGCGAGTGAGCTGCGCTGGCTGCCTGACAGATGTGCGCAGCGCAGCAGTTGCCACCTGCCACAGCCTCCCAAAAGAAAAGCGCTCTCGCCACAGCCCTGAGTGCGCAACCCACCTGAAGTTGCGTGCATGCGCGCAAAGCGTTGCGCATCACATCAATGACGACCTCTTGGTTCTCATACTCCTGCTCCACCACCAGCTGGCCCAGTTCGATTGCCAGGCGCTGCACGTGCTGGGCGGCGTGCTTGCGCAGCCAGCGGAAGCACTCCAACACGTGCTGAATGGGCTGGTCCGGGTCGTGAGAGTACCAGTCGTGCAGGATGGGGGAGTCGCTGTCCACTAGAGCGTCTTCCAGGGGGTTGATGGCCTCTAGGAACACAGAGATGTCGCGCAGCAGGGGCGGGCTGTCCACCAGCTGCCGCCAGCGCTTGCACACGAGGGCGAGGCGCCGCCTGCGCCAGCGGTGAACTCAGGTGGTTGGTGAGTCGCTTGGCACCCAATGACTCGGCAATTCATGAGCGTCTTTTGGTGTTAGAACCTGGAGCTAAGCTGTTAGGCTGCACTGTATTACACAGCGGTGGGCGGGGGTCCAGCGGGGCTTGGCAGTCAGGCGCACATCCCACGGCGCGCATCGGCGGCGGCGGCGGCAGCGGCGGGAACGCTCGAAACCCTACCCCCGCTGCTCTGCAAGCCGCGAACAGGCTTACCGCTCCTCAAAATCCACCAGCAGTAGTATCTCGCCCAACATAGCGTCCGGCAAGCTGTCAAGGCGCGAGAGCCGCTGCCCCGAGCACGCAGTGGGGCGATTTGAGGCCTTCCGAGGCATGCCAGCAGATTTCGGCGGTATCACAGAGCAGGAGAAGGCCGGCAGGGCTGCGCGGGTTGGCCTTGAGCAATGGCACCGCTCGCCCATGCGGCCCGAGCGTGGCCGTCGCCAATTGGAACAGTGGCGGCGGGTCAGTGGCTTCACACAGCGCGGTCAGCCGCCGACAGTGGCTAGGATGGGCACCGTGGTGCATCAAGGCATGGCAAGGTGCCAGGGCTTGCACGAGAGCTCGGCCACGCCTACGCCCACGCCCAGCGCATGCTGCCGCATGCCCAGCATGGCCGGCCCTCTGCGGGCCCCAGCTCCAGTGCGCATCCCCGCTCCCCACCCCGTCATGTTAACCACAGTGGCAGGTGTCCCCAGTGCCCAGCACGGGAGATTGAGATGTCTTCTGCTAGTCGCGCTGCCCCCGTACCGAGGGGGCCCGCGTAAGACGGTTGAGGGCGCGGCGCACACCGCCTGTTTTAACGCCATGATGAGGAGGAGGAACAAGGCCCCCTGCCGGTCAGATTGGCATTACATGAACAGACTGGTGTGTTCTGCACAGCTGCATCCCCTGCCAGGAGTGGAGAAGGGTCAATACGCCGCCGGTGGCCGTGGGGGACTTGCCGCCCGCAGCCCCACCTGGCGGGTGCGCTGCATGGGGCGCATCCCGCCACCTTGAGTGCCTCCAGACGCCCCCCGCCCCTTCAATTGACACGCCAAGCGTCCCGCGAGGCGCACCGTTTGCGCACGGGCAGCGCCCGGCACGAGAACAGCCCCCTGGTCGGGGCAGCGCCCCCTCCCCCGCCCCACACTCGAATTGCGCGTCCATCAGCAGCCCGCCGGCCCCCCCGCGGCCCCAGAGAACACCGCCGCTGAGCCCTTGCGCGCGAGCCGGGCCCAGCACCGCCCGTTCGGCAGCCAGCAGTGGTCGGCTCGGCCCCCAGGCCACCTAGCAGCGGCGGCGGGGCGGCCCCGCCGCGAACCGAACACCAGCTTCCCAGCCCCTGCCTCGTCCGTCGCTTGCCCCCAGCGGTGCGCGCCCCGGGCTCCTGCTTGAATTTCAGGGCCAGTGTGCGCCCGGCGGGGCGCCTGCGCCGGCCTGGGCACCCTGCACACCCGGCGGGGCGGGGCCGCCGCACGGCGCCGGCGCAGGCAGCCCGCCCACTGTGCCGCGCCCCTGCTGCTCGTTATGCTGCAATTGCGCCCTCCAGGTCACCTAAGTGCACGACTGCAATGCCTGCCTGTCTTCGCTGCCGCAGGTCGGCCCGCGGCGCCCGGGGCACAGCCATGGGCAGCGTGGCGGCCAACGTGGCGGCGATAGTGGAGAAGGCCCGTTCCAGCTGGCTCAAGAACAACGAGGTGCTCGACCTGCTGGAGGGCTATGTCGCGGCGGGCCTGTCGGTGTGCCAGGAGCCACCTGTGCGGCCAGAAGGTGGGTGCTGGGGCAGCGGGCAGGATGCCGCGCGCGCGATGGGGCGCATTGCGTCCCCGCTCTCAGGTGGTTGGCAGCACTGCAGCCCAGCCAATGCATGCCAGGCTTGGCTGTGCACTCCCCACATCGCTGCCCCCCTTTCACTCTCGTCCTGGCAACAGGCGGCCAGTTGTTCCTGTACGACCGCCGCATCTGCCGCTTCTTCCGCCGCGACGGCCACAACTGGCGCAAGAAGCCCGATGGCAAGACCATCCGGGAGACGCACGAGAAGCTCAAGGGTGCGGCCCGCTGTCTTTGTGCCTTCTGCCAGCTACGCAGCCGCCGCCATGCAACACATGGCGTGTGGCTGATGTGTCAAGCTGCTGCCGAAGCGTCGGTGTCATTGCCCATTGCCCCTCCAACCGCCGAACTTGCCCCTGCACCACCCGCGCAGTTGGCAACGCTGAGATGCTCAACTGCTACTATGCGCATGCTGACCAGGACGACGGCCTGCAGCGCCGGTGCTACTGGCAGCTGGACCCAGACAAAGAGCACACTGTCCTGGTGCATTACCTCTGCTCATCGTCTAGCCGCGCCGGCGGGCGTGGCGGCGGCGCGGCAGCGGCTGAGGCTGCCGAGTGCCGGCCGCGGCGGGAGAGCGCACGCAACCGGCGCGCCTACTCGCCTGCGGCCACCACCCGGCGTGGGAGCCAGTCCAAGCTGTCGCCGCTGGCCACCCAGGGCTCGATGGGCAGCGCCAGCCTGGTCAGCCAGAGCAGCGATGGTGCGAGCGATGCCGCACTGGCTGAGAGCCTGGGAGTGTTGCCGCTAGTGGAGGGCATGACGCTGCAGACCGCGGCGCAGCTGCCATCGCTGTCGCAGCAGTACGCCCTGCAGCAGCAGATGCTGGCGGACCACCTGGTGGCCAGCGGCAGCGCGCAGCAGCGCGCGGCGGCCGCTGCTGCCGGCGCGGCCTGTGCCGCTGCGGACGCGCTGGCGGCCGTCAGCAGCCTGCCGCGCACCGGCAGTGGCACCTTGGCTCCCGTTGACGTTTTGGATCCCTTTGACCTGTTTGCGGCCGCGGAAGCGGAGCTGCAGCGCCCTCACCCCGGTGTGCTGTACACCGGCCAACGCATGGCGACGCAGATGGCGACGCAGCAGGTATGTGGGGGTGGTTGGCTGTGTGGCGGGGCTTGGGCTTGGGAGCCATGGTTGCAATGCAGTGGTGGGCAGATTGGGGTTGGAGGCCACGGTTCTGCTGTCAATGGCGCTGGCATGCAGGCTGGTTGTATCCACTTGCTGCTGCTGCTCGACTAGGCAAAGCTGTCCTGGGACCTGAACAGTGTTGCCCCGCCACTCCACCCCACAGATGGGCCCCAACATGCTGCCGCTGCAGCAGCCGCTGGCGCCGTTGCCCCCGCTGCCGCCGCTGCCCCCGCTGCAGCCGGCGGACATGGGAGCGCAGCTGGGCCTTCAGAGCTCGCCGCTGTCACCACAGCCGGGCCTGCCGCCCGTGGGCCTGCCGCCCAGCCTGGGCCTGCACCCGCAGCAGCCGGTGGTGCAGGTTCAGGTGCAGCAGCAGCCGCATGTGGTGGTGCAGGCGGTGCAGCCGCAGCCCGGCCTGGGCCTCAACATGGGCATGGCCATGGGCGGCGGGCAGCGACCGCTGCTGCAGCAGGACAGCTTCACTTCCGACCAGCGCGCGCTGTTCAAGCAGATGAGCCTGGGCATCCAGGTGTGTGCCCTGAGAGAGGTGTATGAATCATGGGAGGGATGCAGGGGAGTGCGCACTGCATGGCGCTTCTTGGCTTGGCGGCTCTCTTGGCGTGGCGCTGAGTCTGCGGCACGGTGCAAGCCAACCAGCCCGAGCAAGCGCTGCAGCTGCCCCCTCCGCCGATGTACCCTCCTCCTCTCCCACCTTGCTCCTTGCAGCGCGAGACTGCGGACGTGGAAGCTGGCTACTACATTGGCTCGCCGCCCCAGGGCAACCCGCTAGTGGACGCCCTGGCAGCGCATGATGCCTCCCATGCCTCCGCGCCCCAGGTGGCCGGCGAGGGCTTGGGCCAGCTGCCGCCTGTGGGCAAGCCCGCGGCTGACCTGGCAGCCCTGCTGTCGTCACCGCCGCCTGGCGGGCCAGGTCACCGGCGCAGCCTGAGCCGCCACGGCTCCGGCCTCTCCCGCCTCATCTCCAAAAACTGGGAGGTGCGCTTGGGGGTTGCACAGTTGGTTGGTTGCATGCTGCAGCTGAGGTCTGCATAAGAAGCATGGCAGCAGTGGCGTGGCGGCTGGTGCCACAAGCAGCATTGTCTGCTGCCCTGCCCAGCTCAAGTGGTCTGCCTTTGTTCCTTACCGTGCAGATGGACGTGCTGGAGATGCTGCCAGACGTGGATGCCGACATCTCCACCTACCCGGTGGGAGATGGCCTGGTAATTGAGGTGGCTGAGCGGCCGGCCTCCCCCGCCTCGCGCATGTTGGACCAGGTGGGCGTTGAGGCAGGGCTCTGTGGGGCAGGGGCGGGGTGAGGGGTTTGCATCCAGCAGCTAGGCAGGGATGTAAAGAGGTGGACTTGGCGGTGACTCCTTGCAGCAGGGTGCATCTGCCGCGACGCAGTGTGGCTGCAGGAGCAAGCTTCACCTGGTGTGTGAGCCCACCCTGCTGTGCCCCCACCCCCCCCACCCAC
>VIYQ01001499.1:0-10966 GCA_009928355.1 Chlorella sp. CH2018
GCGGCCAGTGGCGAGTACTGCAAAATTCCTGCCAGCAGGCGCGTGCTGTCGCCGGGCTGCTGCCCCACCTCCTGCTGCAGCACCGCCTCCTGGGCCAGCAGGTGGGCTGGGGGGCGGGCCAGCAGCGACCAACTCTGCTGCTGCATTGCTGCCACAATCACCGCCTGCTTGTTCTGCTGCTTCCAGTGCGGTCCATAACGCTGCACCAGGTTGTCGATCCGCTGCTGCAGGGTGTCCGGCTGCAGGTCCAGCAACCCAATAGCCGCCGGCTGCCTCCGCAGCAAGTCGCCCAGCAGCTGCTCGCCGCTCCTGCTGCCGCCTGCCTTGCTGCCGGCAGCAAACAGCTCTGCCAGTACCGCAATGGCTGGCTCGAAGCTGCGGACATTGGCTGCTGTTGGCTGCTGCTCAAAGCATCGTGCTGCCTCCACTGCCGTCAGCCCCAGCTGTGCCAGCTGCCCGAACAGCAGCGCCACCCGCTGCTCTGCCGGCCGGCTGAACAGCAGCGGGCAGCGCTCCAGCAGTGTTGCCAGCTGCGCCTTCGGCACACCCAGGCTGAGCAGCAGCTGCACCACTGCTGCACCGTGCTCAACCACACGCCGTTCTGGCTTGGGCCCGAGCGCTGCCACATTTCGGCTGAGCTTTGCTGTGTCGGCGACGCCCGCCAGCACCGCCAGCGAGCGCAGCTCCGCCGCCAGCTCGGGCCGCACAGGCACTGGCTTACCGAGTTGAGAACCGTAACTGCGGCCCACCCACTCGCGACCAGGATCGCTGCTGCCAGCACTGCCATTGCTGCTGCCATCACTGCTGCTGCTGGCTGCCCGCCGTCCGCAGGATGCCGCGGCATAGAGCGTGGCCGCCTGCGAAACAGCGGGGGGAGCAGGGCCGCACGTCTTTCCGGAAGACACAACTGATAGTTTCAATCTACTGCTGTGAGATGCGGGTGGCGGGGCAGCAGGCGGCCCGTCACCTGCCACGAGGGGGCCCCGAGCTGCTGCAGCACATCCGGCCCGCCCGCCGCCGCCGCCTGCAGGCCCGCAGCCAGCAGTGCATGCGGCTCGCTGGCTGCACTGCCGCTGCGCCGCAGCAGCAGGGCGCAGCCCCGCAGGGCGGCCCGCCTCATCCTCCGCTCGGGTCCAAGTGCGGCCGGGCAGCTGGGGCTGGGAAGGCGGCTCTGGGCTGCCTGAGAGTTGCGGCTAGAAGATGCGAACTTGATTGAACGGCGATCGGTCACAGCGCTGAGGGAGGCTGCCGCCCGGCCGCTGTGTCGGCCGCCGTAGCGGCGCAGGCATGCGGACCGAGGTCCGCTGCTCTCCACAGCGCTGCAGAAGGCTTTGTTTCGCCGCAATGATGTGCCTACCCCTTCATGGTAGGATCCATGTTCTTTTCATGCTGTTAGATTGCTTGCAATTCTGCAAGGCTTGTGACCT
The DNA here is from genome assembly GCA_009928355.1 of Chlorella sp. CH2018. Taxonomy (NCBI): domain Eukaryota; kingdom Viridiplantae; phylum Chlorophyta; class Trebouxiophyceae; order Chlorellales; family Chlorellaceae; genus Chlorella; species Chlorella sp. CH2018. Next base: position 1,428 of record VIYQ01001499.1, read on the forward strand.
TCACTAGCTGCCGCCCACCCCTTGTTACACCTAACGCATCGCTTCTTACACCGGCAACTGCTGCGACAGTCAGACACAACACAGTACAGTGTGCTTGCAGGCGTGCATAAAGTGCATGGATAATGCTCCTGCATCTGCAGCGCTAACTGCTGCCATTCCGCCCGAATGTGCCGCCTGACGCATAATGCTATTCAAGCAAGCAGATCGGCTGCTGCTGTTCAGTATGGCATCTTCAAGCATGCCCTGCCACACTGCAATTGTCTGCCAAGCCACACTCAGCTGTGCTGCATGCATCCAGCCAACTGCAATCAGGCCTCTATTTTGCGGCGCAGGTCGGCAGCAATCGAGTCGTCATCCCAGCTGGCGGTGCTGCGGGGCAGGGAGGATGAGTGGGAAGGCAAGAACGGAGGTGTGAGATGATACAAACCCCTGCCTAATGCAGATGTGGATGCTGCCCTCCAGCAATTCACGCACCGGCTGCAAAGGTCACTCATACCAGCCGAGCACAGAGCACCGCCAGCAGCCCTCGACACGACCGGCAAGCGACAGCAGAGCTCGTCACTGCTGCCGCCGCCGGCGGCAGCAACTTGCAAGCGGCGGCGACAATCAATCCATCGCTCCAGCGGCGCTCACTTGCGCCAGCTGGGGCGGCCGATCCAGCGGTGCAGGTAGGCCTTGATGTTGTCCAGCTCCTCCCCAAAGTCCCAGCCCTGCAAAGAGGGGGGGAGAAGTACGTGTACGAAGCAATCTGTGCAAAGAGAATCTGCTGCAATTGACGTTGTCACAAGGATATGTCCAGCTGCTCCCCAAAGTCCCGGCCCTGCGGACATGAACACGACACGTGTGCATAATGAAACGTGTATCAAGAGGTGTGCCTCGCCCGATGTACATGTTGGAGTACACCGCCTGCCCAACAGCTCTGCGCCGCGCATCAACCGAGGCCGACCTTGGCGCGACACACGCCGCGGCCCTCAGAACAGCACTGGCGCTGCTGGCACTCGGCCCCGCATGCAGCTGCTGCCCGCTGCCCCGCCCCAGCCACCCGCCTTGAGCATGCGGCAGCCCGCACGAGCCAGGTAGAGGCGGGGCGCCAGTGCGCAGTCCCAGGCGTCGATGTCCTGCGGTAGCGGCGGCGGTGAGGGGAGGCAGGTGGGAAGATTGATGAGGAGGCAGAGGCGTGCTGCTGGGCTGTATGCAGGGGGCGGCGGCGGCGGCGGCGGCGGCAGCCGTGGTGGGTGCACAGCATCCAGCGCCGGGCGGCAGCATGGCGCGCACAGCCTGGCAATCAGTGCATGCAAGCTGCATGGCGCAGGGTTGCGGTCGGCGCAACTCTGTACCAAAATGGCGGTGCAGCGGAGGGCGGCGTGCAACGCCCACCAGCGCACCTTGCCGCCGACGTAGGGGTGCTCGTTGGGGACAGCTGCCTCGACCGTCTGCAGAAGGTTGGGTGCATGGTGTTGCTGGGGGCTTCAGGGCAGCTCAGCAGCAAGGCTGGCGGCATGCATGGCCAGTGCTGCTGCAGCACAGGCTACAGCAGCGCCACGCGTTCCCCTGCTGCACCTGCGGAATGCCTCACGGGGTTAAAGCAACAGTATGGTCAGCACCAGCTGCCCACCTTCAGCTGCTCCAGCAGCTCCCCACGCGCCGTGGCCGCCGCCCCGCTGCCCGCGGGCGCCTTGAGGAAAGCCTGGAACTTTGGCCACAGCTGTGCGCCCCTGTGGGTGTGGTTGGGGCGGTGACGGCTACTCAACTTGAGTGATCCTTTGAAAGGATCACAGTCAGCAGCAGCAGCAGGGCAGACAGCAACGGGAGGGTGGGCCACGGCACCTGCTTGCGCTGCAGCCGCGCGCTGCCACGACCGTCGATGGCTGCGGCAGCATACTCAGGCAGTCAATGGACGTCAAGCAGTGCAGCCCACGGGTGTTGCGGCTCACGGCTGCGGGCAGTCGGCCACCTTGCCCAGCTTGCGGCTCTGCGCCTCACGATCGGCTTGCGGGCCGAACTTGTCCTCCAGGAAGTCTGCAGGGTGTGGTGAGCGACAGACAAATTTGAATCAATCCTGATCAATCCATCAATGCTCTTGGGCCGTACTTATCCTCCAGGAAGTCTGCAGGGCGTGTTGAGCGGAAGACAAATAAAACCCCTCAAACGAATGTGCCCATCAATGCTCTTGGGATGGCTGGGGCCTGGCAGGCCCAGGAAGTCTGCAGGGCAGCAGGCAGGCAGCACGGTAACACGTGCTTGGAGCAGCTCGCACCCACGCTTTGTGGGCCTGCTTGGAGGCAGCAGGCGCGCCTGGTGGCGCACGCCTGGTGAAGCTGCAGCGCCAGGATTTCCCGCCCCACCTGCAACACCCAAGTGAGGTGCACCGCACCTGAGATGGCATCAGAGTCTGGGATGAACTGCCCGCTGCTCAGGTCCTGCGGCGGCGGGAAGGAGGGGCGGCAGACCGGCTCTGCACGTCGGCAAGACGGTAGAAGCCGCCGCTTTCCCTGGTCGGCTGTGAAGTGCGTGGGCCTCCCAGGTGCAGCGCCGGCGGTCCCGCACTTGCCTTGAGGATGGGCAGCGTGCCCTTGGGGTTGGCCTTGGACACCCTGCGCAGCAGGAGGTGGCAACGATGGTGCACGTGGTTTCAGTCGGTCTGGCGACTGGAAGAACAAGGAAGAGGGATGGCTGCCGCGCCGTGCATGGTAACCAGCTGGAACAGACCGCCTGGTGATGTGCCCATGCTCCTGAAGGAGCAGAGTGGCGGCCGCCGCTCTCTGGCCCCATAGGCAGCGGCCAAGCTAGCGCTGAGCTGCTGTCACAGCACGGTGCGGCACTGCTGCTGTTGCACTGCAATGCTCACCAGTCGGGCTTCTGCGCGGCATCCACGTAATTGGGGCGGTATGGGATGCCCTTCTCCTCCAAAATAAGCAGAGCACGGTGAGAGAAGGGGCCTGCGAGGTGCGGTGAGTGGCAGCGAAGGGCCGGCAAAGGTGGGAGGCAGGCAGCTGCAGCAAGCGCCCGGCGGTGCCTGGTTGCCTTCTTGGCAATTCTTGGCACTCCAAGCCACATAGCGCCGTGTGCTGCAAGCCCCTGACGAAGACACAGTTGTGCAGGCAGGGGCAGCATCACAAACAGGATGGCAAGCAGGCTGGCAGCCAGGCAAGGCACGACAGGAGCAGCAGAAGGTGAGCAGCTCTCGACCGGAGCGTAGCAGGCACAGCGCACATGCCGCCAGCTGGCCCTCGTGCCCCTCAGGTCCGCCGCTCTTGGGATGGCCCAGCAGGTGCACCTCAAACTCCGGACCTGCAGCAGGGGGGCGATGGAGCGGCAGCCAGCAGCGCTATGGGGTGAAAGGTGAGGGGGGGATTGGAGCCGGCTGCAGTGGCAGGCGAGCATTGCAGGCAGCCGCTTCGTTTGGTTTCGAGCGGCAGCACAACTGCCTGCATAAAGTGCACAGCGCCGGAACTTGTTCGGTGCTGCTGCAGCAGGCACTGCCAGCCTGCCAACCAGCGGTCGCTGAGCAGAAAGCGCGCCCGCTCGCCGCTGGCACCGCCGCCCGCTCACCGCCGCCGCCGCCGCCGCCGCCGCCGCTGCCGCTGCCGCCGATGGCAGCTCAGCTCACCTCCCTCGGTCGCCATGGCTTGCTGCTCGCTGGAGGGGTGGCTGCTGCGCTGCTGGAGCGCCCTTGGACGGCCAAGCGACGAGCTGTGGATGGCTGTGTGCCGTGTGGGCCCTGCGTCAGAACCGAGGTTTCAGACGTGTTGCTGAGCCCTTCAGCAAACAACGGCAGCAAACCAGCTGTAGTTTCCAGAGCCCTCGGCTTGCTCATTGCAGCGTCAGCGCAGGCGCCGCCGCTGCCTTGCCTGAGCAGGCCAGCTTCTCGCCTCCAGAGCATGCGCCTGCGCTGCCAGAGGTTGTGCAACCAACCAGGCAGGAGCGACCATGGCTGAGGAGCTGGGCAAGCTCACGCCACTGCTGCACGGCAGCCCGCAGCCAGCTGCCACTGTGGTGGAACGGTGAGGGCGGACTGGGCGCTTGGCAGCGGTCCAAGGCTCCAGACAGTCTCAAGTGTGCAACTGGCTTGCGGCGCCACTGCGCCGCCCCCACTGCGCCGCCGCTCCGCTGCCGCCTGCCGCTGCTGCGCTTGAGTTGCGTTCACACCTGCAGCTGCAGCGCTGCGCCAATCTGAATCACCAGCAGTGCCTGACACTGGTCAACTCCCCTGCAGGTCCTCCGACCCTCGTGAGCCCGAGGCGGCGGCCGCCGATTCGGAGCTGAAGCAGAAAGGCGGCATCCTGCCGCCCATGCCAATCGTGCAGGGCCTGCCGGACAGGTGGGCGGGGAGAGCAGGTGCCACGCATGAGGGGGTGTCAGGCGAACAGCTTGCACTGGTGCTGCCTGAGGTAGCCAACTGGTCGCAGCCCTCCGCTGCCAAACTGGCGCACAACCTGCTACACTGGTGCCTGGTGCCTGGTACCTGGTCGTCAATCCCAGCCCCACACAACCCCTCGCAGCACGGCCGGCATCATCACCCCCGACATGGCTGCTTCAGAGGCGGCCATGCAAGAGGCCGACGCAGCGGCAGCCGAGATGGACAAGGGGCTGGCACAGCTGGGGCGTGCTGAGGTGCAACAGGGAGCGGCGGCGCAGGCCGGCACGGAAGCGCACCGGCCGCCGGCAGGGGCTCCCTCCGCACAAGTGGCTGAGAAGCCGAACCCGGGCACAGGTGGGCAGTGTTGTTGCACGTGCTGGGAAAGGGCAGAGAGAGAAAAATACTTGGCGGTGGTTGGGCAGCCCGGGTGGCCCCTCACCTTCTCATCGAGGATCAAGGAAAGGCAAGGTTGGCAGCAACGCCGGCGGACATGCAATGCACACATCAATTGGCCTTGGCCCCAACGCTCTGCAGGGAGCAGTCGTGTGGGCGCGCGGCGCGGCGCCACAGCCCTGGTCGACCCCCAAACCGAGGCCGAGCTGGCGGCTGCTGGGCTGCCAGGCGCGTGAAGAGCGGCAGCCCCACCCTGCTGCCCCACCCTGCTGCCCCACTCTGCACCCTGTTGCAGTGCGACCTGGTCGGCTGGTTGTGAGGGTGTAACAATGCAGCACATGTGCTGGGTGGGCAGCCGGAGAAAAGGCTAGTGTAACTGTTGCAGTGCAATAGCGACTACATGCAAAGGAGGAAGGTGCTGCAAGCATGGAAAGAAGGGGGTAGTACAATTAATCACAGGGAAGTGGCAGGGCGTGATGAAACCTGCTGAATGGCAGAGCGGCAAGTTGTGTGCCGGGGGGATGAAACAGGGGTGCCAAAGAGAGTCTGAGGGCGGCATGGTGGCTCCTCCCGCAGCAGCCCGACAGCCTGGAGCAATGCAGGCTGTGGCGGGCTGTGCGGGGCAGGGCATGAAGTGAAGCAGGGTGCAGATTGGTTGCACTTGCAGGCGGTGTTTATGTCGTATTACTTTTGGCAGCTGCTCCGGCCGCAGTGGGCAGCAGCTGCTGGCGGGCAGAACGCCTGGCGGCAGCACGCGGCTTGAGGCAGCCGGGCAGCTCAGCGCGTGCAGCGCGGCTTGGCGCCCATCATGAGCTTTTTCCCTTTTTTTTCCCTTTCGCCCATCATGAGCTGATCAGCTCCTGAGAGCTCAGAGCTTGTAGGCCTCGGAGCCGGCGCCCGTGGCGGACAGCGCGTCGTTGTGGCGCTGCCAGCCGCCCTTCTTCTTGGCGAAGATCATCATGCCCAGCGCGCCCAGCAGGGCGCCCGCCACAGCGCAGCCGATGCCGATGCCGGCGGCGGCGCCGGAGGAGACGCCGGAGGAGCCGCCGCTGGAGGAGGGGGCTGCCGCATTGCCGGACAGGGAGTTGGCCATGGCATCCAGGGAGTTGATGCCGTCGTAGGCCTCAATGGTGCTGGCGCCGTAGAACTGCAGGAACGGCGTCTCCACAGGCTGCGGCAGGGGGAGGGGTGGGTTGAGGTGAGGTGAGGTGGGGAGCGGCTGACAGCAGAGCGCGGCACTGTGCAGCCGAGTGCAGCAGGCTGCGTGCATCAGCATTGAAGCTGCAGTGCCGCAGGAGCAGACGGGCCCTTGCTTGCGCCCCGACCAGTGTGATGAGAGCAGCAACGGCAAGCGTCAGCCGGCAGCGGCGGAGCAGGCAGTGCTTCCAGGCGCTGAACTGACGAAGCATGCACTTGCATGGTTCCGCTTAAGCATGCATTTCAAGGTGCTTCTCACCAGCACGCTCTCGGCAGTGGCGCCGAAGATGAAGTTCTCGCGCCCACCCACGTTCTGCAGCGCCTTAACCAGGTCGGCACCTGCACAAGACGGGACAGGCGGCCGGGCAGTGAGCGCACGCTGCTGCGCATGCTGGCACGCACAGCACGGCGATGCAACAGGCGCACACTGCTCAGGGGCCGGCACTGCCGACTGCAACTTTGTCCGACGCTGAGCCGGAGCTGCAGCGGGCGGACTCCCAAAGTGGACATGCAGACTTAAACGCCCAGAAATGATGGAATGGAAGCGAAGCTCACCGCCAGACACCAGTGCGTTCTTGATCGCCCGGCCAGCAGCGCTGTTCTGCATGTCACGGCGGCTGAACACTGCCCAGCACGAGAGGGCAGGCAGGCGGGCGGGCGGGCGTGATTAGCGAGGAGCGAGAACCGTATGCCTTGCCAGCCGCAAGGCGAGAGGATTGATAGAGGCTCCCAGGCATGTGCAAGGATCCTGAGCACCGCAGCAGCTGCTGCCAGAAGGCTAGGTCGGTGCTGGCTTGCCGGACATGACAGCAGCCACTGGCAGTGGCCCTGCAACAGGCACTCCCAGGCCCACAACAGCACAGCCGTGTGGGCCGCCCGGGAGGCCGTTCTCGCATCGTGCGAAAAACGGGTGTAAGCTAGCCAGCTGCTGCACGCACCCGCACGGGCGGGGGACTTGGCGATGTTGCACCGCTCGTACTGGTCCACGGTGGCGCAGCCGCCGCTGGGGCACAGCAGGCGCAGGTCATCCTGTGGCAGGCGGGCGGGCAAAGTGGGAGCGGTCGGTGATTCAGCCACAATGAGCAAGGGGCACAGCAGGCACAGATCCTCTCTCCTGCCACAGGCCGCAAAGGGCACACAGAAGGGTAGAAGGATGGCGTCAGGGTGACGGTATCACCGCATCGCTGGGGCACCATCAGCACTGCCCAGCAGACCCCTGGCAGGCGCACCTTGCGCTTGGTGGCCCAGGCCGCGGGGGCGGTGCCGTCCAGGGTCACTTCCAGAGGGATGGAGTGCTTGGTGAAGGCCACATCTGCGGGGCGTCAGGGGTTGCAAATGGGGGAGGGATGGTTGGCCACTTGTGTGAGGGTGTGACTGTGTCAGGTTGGTATGACATGTCATGAGGCTCGCCAGTGCACTTGCGCCTGCCCGCATCACAGCAGGGCATCACAACCCACAGCGGCCCATGCGCAGCGGCTGCAGCCGCAGCCGCAGCAGGCGCAGCAGGCGCAGGCCTGTCATCGCATTGCGCGACAAAACGGCTGTAAAGCCAGCCAGCCAGCAGGCGCAGCAGGCGACCTAGACATCCTTTGCTGCAACTCACCAGCGCCCTCCATCAGGCAACGCAGGGTTCCGTCGTAATCCCAGTAAGGGTCGTTGTTGGTGCAGTCGCCCTGCAGGCGCATTCATAAAGGCAGCCAGTGCACTGAGCAATGGAGACGGTCAGGCACCCCGCCGCACTCATCAGAGCATTGTTGGCAGTATCCGGGCTGCCACCGCTGCGCTCCCCCTGCTGCTCTGAGCAAGCTTCAGGCATCCGGCAGACAGTGAGGTGTCCATCACTGATTGATCGACCCTTGTGAGAAGCAGCCACCCTGCCACCCACTCCCAGCAGCCCCGCCACCGCCCACCTTGCAGCCGCTGCACATGCCGCTCCAGGCGCCGCCGCCCAGGGCAGGGCCCTGCTCGTTGCTGCCGGGGGCGCAGGTTGCTGAGAAGAAGGAGGCCACGCTCTCAGCATCGGCCTGCACGCCGTCGTTGTTGTCCACCCGAGGGATCTGTGTGGCGGCGAGGGTGGGGCAGAGAAGCGCCAGGAAGACAAGGCAATCAGCCAGAGAAAAGTGGCGCCCTTCAGCTGGCCCAACACGGCATGGCAGCAGCCAGCTTGTTGCACACACAGCCAGCAACCAGTGGCTGTCATTTGGCTGCGTACAGCCATCGTGCACACAGCCAGCAACCAGTGGCTGTCATTTGGCTGCGTACAGCCGACTGCCACAGCCAAGTACCAGCCACTCACAACGTTCTCCTGCACCAGGTAGCCGATGGGCAGGGTCCAGCCGGCGGTGCGGCGGTAGCCGGTGTGGCACGACTTCTTGCCCTGCAAGTGCGAGGCAGCAGACCGCGCCAGTCAGCACAGCATGTCTGCACTGCTGACCCAACATACCATGATCCTGCAGTTCACTCGCTGCACAGGCTGGGGACCAAGTGGTTGGGTACACAGCAGGCAGGCCTGGCAGGCAGGAGCCTTCCCAGCGATGCAAGCAAACCTAGCGAAGCAGGCACCGGAGAGCCGCACCCGCAGGTTGGCCAGGGTGACGCCGTCAGTGCAGAACTCCTTGTTCACCACCGCCACAGAGTAGTAGGATGCGCCCTGCAGGTCGCCGTAGAACTGCAGAAGAGGGGCAGGGGGGCAGGGGGCAGGAGAGAGGGTTGGCAGGCAGGCAGGCCAGGCGGGCGGGGGGGCAGGCGCTGGAGCGGTGGTGTGCATGCCAGGTCTCGCTGTGCGTGTGTGCTGCTCAGCAGCCTGCGGCGGGCGCATCCTGCCGCTAAGCTGCCTGCCGCTGGTGGCTCCTGGCCAGGAGCTCCCAAGTCACGCAGCCTTGTTAGGTGCGCAGCTTGCTGAGCGCTTGCAGACCCCAGCAGCCCTGTGCATGCTGGTGCCCAGCTTGCTGAGCAAGCACACACTGGCGCACCTCAGCCACCAGGGGCTCCAGCATGAACTTCTCGTTGGCCGTCCGCTGCTCGGTGCCTGCGGGCGGCAGCGCACATACAGACCGGTGGTTCAAATATGCAGCTGCTCAGTGGCTGCGGGCGGCACTGCAGGTGCAAGCTGATGCAGCGCTGCGCACAGGCGGCTGGAGCTGCGCTTGCACAGAAGCTCAGCACAGATTTCACACCATGCCATGCAAAGCGCAGCCCGCATGAGCAGCAACCACAAGGCAGCGCCGCCCAGCAAGCACAGCAGCCCGGCCGGGACCCAGCAAGCCCCGCAGCCCTGCAGCACGGCAGCGCCCAGCAGCGCCCAGCAGGCACGCACCTCCCAGCAGGATCAGGTCGGCATCGCCGCGCGACACCATGTCCTGGCATGCGGCGTTGCTGCCGCCCGCCACGCAGCTGAAGAGCACGCCGTTGGCGTTGCCGCGGGACACAGCGGTGGAGCAGGACACCAGGAAGGCGTTGTCGGCCTCAAACGGCACGCACCAGCGCGCAGAAATGGTGCCGGTGGCGCCACCAGTGGAGGGGGTGGCGGCGGGTGCAGCAGTGGTACCGGCACCGCTGCCGCTGCTGGCGGGGGCGGGGGTCGCGGGGG
>VIYQ01001500.1:0-25851 GCA_009928355.1 Chlorella sp. CH2018
GAGGCCAGCCCGCCCCCTTCGCCGGAGGCCAGCCCCAGCCCCGAGGCAGTGCCGTCTCCCACCCCATCACCCGAGGCCAGTCCCCCTGCATCACCGGAGGCCAGCCCCTCGCCGGCTCCCAGCCCTGAACCCAGCCCAACTCCCTCCCCCTCTCCAGCTCCGCTGCCCTCCTCACCGCTGCATGAAGGCGAGTCAGCTGCCGGCCGCCTTGATGCGCCGTAGGGACACGGGATCGCCCCCTTCTGCAGCGCATGCCAGAATGCACTTGTTCACTGCTGATTGCGGGTGCATCGCGCCGCCTGCAGGCGTGGTGCTGGCATGGTACAACGGCACGGGGCCGCACTACGACGGATCCAAGCTGGCCATTAAGATTGAGCCCTCGGCCGCTGACTACCCAAACAGCCGGCGGAGCGCTGTGGGCCTCCTGCTCGCCATGGACGCATCCGGCACCTGGGGTTATGTGTGTCAGGATGATGGCAACACTCAACTGGATGGCATGGCGCTGTGCCGCACGCTGGGGTGGCGGGGAGAGTCGTCACTCACTTTGCAAGACTCAGGGGCTCCCAATGTCACCGTTGCGTGGAGCCGCCTTGGGTGCCCTGCTGAGAATGCCACCCTGGCGGAGTGCAGCCACCAGGACGCCAACTGGGCCGCATGGTGAGCAGCAGTGAGGACTGGCATCCTGGTGCTGCAGCGACAAGCGCAGGTCACCCAGGCGCTGGGTCTGTGCCAACAGCCAGCACTGCTGGCTGCTGGCATCATGCATGTATGATACAGTGTATGCGCATTGCAGGGTTTGGCCAACACTGACCGCACACGCTGTGCGCTGTCTGTGTCGCAGGTGCAACTGTGATGGGTCGATCACAGCAGTAAGCAGAGCTCTGCTGGATCTGGCTGGTGGTTGATTTCAGCATGCCATGATGGCAGAGGCCTTCCCATGCTGAGCCACCTGCCAGTGTGTGGTGTGCATACCAAGCCAATTGAATCCCAGTCAAAGGTGGGGGAGGCGTTTTCATGGATGATGCAACTGACCCCTTGCGCTACACGCTTGCCCTGCAGGTTTGCAAAAGCCGCAACGCGCTCAAGCTGGGCTGCTGGGAGGTTGAAGGCAAGCGGTGTTGCTATCTGGTGCATGTGGTGCACAGTCATGCCTGCTGAGCAACAACAAAATGGTGGCGTCCCATAATTCATTGCTTCAGCCAACCCCTTTAGTTAGATTTGAATCATTCACACCTTACGGTAAGATGCGGCACTGTAGCAGTTTATCACAACCCGTATTGATTTTGTGCCCGTCACAGGAGAGGAGGGCGACGTGCGCTTCGTCGAGGATGCCAGCGATTTCAGATACGCCAATGACACAAACCGACCTCTAGAGATGTTCCATGCGGGCTTCTGGCAACGCCTGTACACACATGGGGACGGAGTCCCAATGGCTTGGGCGGCAGGTGGGACTGTGTGGGTGGGCATGCGGTGCATGATGCTGTCGCCAGGCGTCCCTAGTTGTTGGGGCCAGGGCGTAGCTGCCACATCCCGCCCGGGTTGCATTTCTCTACAAAGCTCAATGCTCCACACTCAACCCCCACCTAACCAGCATTCAGAGGATCCAATGTGCAGTTGTGGCATGCCGCCAGATGGGTTTTACCTCGGGCAGGCTATTTGCATGGCAATCGGACGGCAGCGGCAGAATCACTGACGTGGTGTGCTCCGGCAACGAAACCAGCCTGGGTGAGTAGGCACCCATCATGGGTTGTCAGAAGGTGCTGCCCATCCGGAGTTCTCAACAGCTCCAGCCATCAACTTCCAGGCACAGCATAACCCATCGCTTGCAGGTCAATGCTCGTTCTCTGACTCTCTGAAAGGGGATCGGGACAATCAACAGCTGATGGGGGCGCACTGCTACAACGAAACGGGTGCGGCAGGTGGTTCACAGGCGGCACTAATGCACCAGCTGGTCGAAGGAGCAAGGCACCGCTCGACAGCTTGGCCGCCAAGCAAGGGCATTGTGAGGCTCCCAGCGAACCAGCTTCACTGACTGTGACGGCTCTCCCGTGCTGGCATCATTTGCAGAAGTGCCTCCAGATGGCAGTTTCCGGCTGGGAGGGTGCAGCAGCGGCTTCCCGGAGGTGGCCATGGATGGCGTTTGGGGCACCGTGTGCATCAACAGCAACTTGTATTCTGAAGCTGTGGAGAAGGTAGGGTGACGGCCCCTCCCGCCTGCCATGCATGTGGCATCAGCATCTCAGCTCATGCTGGGGGTCTTTCTTCTCGCTTGCATCCATGCAGGCGCTTTGCAACCTGGTTGGGCTACAAAACTCGGCTTACGCGCCGTCGGGGTACTCCTTCTCAGGCACAGGGCCAACCTGGGAGCTTCCGGTGTTCATGCAACAGCTGTCATGCAAGGGCAGAGAGACCAGCATCCTTGATTGCGACTACGAGCCAGTGGAAGGCGACGAGCACCCAGCATGTGAAACTGTCAGGGTGGAGTGCGGTGACCCCGTTAAGGGTGAGTGGTGAGCCATGCCAGGCATTGGTGCAAGAAATGCAGTGCGGCGTGACTCGGGATGCAGGCTGCGCCCGATCAGCTGCCGTCATGTGGCCCCCCGCCTGCTCCAGCCCGATTAGCCGGTGGCGCCAGTGTGGTAGACTGGCTCTGGTATCATACGGGTGTATGATAGCGCAATGAGCAACGACTGAAACACAGCGCATGGTTCCTCCTCTTCTGTGCACTCTGCAGCGGGAGTGGAACTTAAGGACATTTGCCCGGGCCCCTGCGACAAGCAGAAGGACGGTACGGTGCCCTGCTCCAACCCCGGGCCCTGCCAGACCCTGCCCGGCACCTGCTCGGGGGGCGCTGTGTGCACCTACCCTGCCCAGGCAGCCGGCACCCCTTGCCCGGGTGGCTTCTGTGATGCGCAGGGCACGTGCGTGACACCAGGTGGGGCCCAGCACTGTAGTCTGTTCTGTTCAGAACAGCCGAGCATGCGTTTGGTTGGTGGGAAGGGCGTGGTGTGGGCGACCAGGCGGCTGATCATTGGCATTCGCGTAATGTTGGACGGCAAAGTGCATCGGCCCCCTTTGTTTACCTGCAGGCAACAGCACAGTGGTTTGTCGATCGTCGAATGATGTCTGGCTTAGCATGTATTACACTTTGAATCCGATGTACAATGACTTTGAGGTAGCGTTTGAGGCTGGCGGCACAGCATGGCCGTACGTGCCGGACACCGAGAAGGCATGCTGCACTTATGCGACATTCATGAACACCTGGGCAGCTGGGGTGGAGTATAAGATGGGTGCGGAGCGTGGCGCCTTGCCGGCCTTTGCCGGCTGCGACGTGAGAGACCGCCCGGCATTTGCAGCCTTTGCAACCTTGATGTGCGCAGCCAGCAAGGAGCAGCTGGCACAGGTCGGCCTGGTTTTCGCGGCTGTCAACAAAACCGCCTGTTCTGCCGATCTAGCGGCCGCAGTGAAGCAGGTGGGCTCTTCTGGCAGCCTCACGTTCGCTTGCCATCATTCCAGCAGTGCACCAGCATGCGATAGTGTGTGCACCGATTGATGCTGGGGCAGCTGATCCACAAACTGCTACCACCGCTTTTCTTGCCTGGCTGCAGTTCCCTCCGCGATGTCGCTTCGCCCTGGCCTCTCTGAACGCCATTGAAAGCGTGCCAGGATGGGCAAACTTGTTCGAGTCATGTGGCGTCGATCATTCAGAAGTTGGTGAGCACACACGCGGCAGTTCGTCACGACGGTGCCGCTCCATGCATAATTCGTGAGCCGTAGGTTTCTGATCCCGTCACACGTCTCGTCTTTCCTGCCACTGCTGCAGCCCTGGATGCTGCCGCAACCCCGTCAAACACAAGCGGGAGCGCCACTGTATCGCCGTCCCCCTGGCCCAACCCTAGCCCAGCTGTCTCCCCCAGCCCCAGCCCAAGTCCTGCGTCGCCTGACCCCGCCAGCCCCAGCCCGGCCACGTCACCTGCACCAACCTCGCCAGCGCCAAACACGTCCACCCCTCCTGCTGGCAGCAGCAGCGCTGCCACCCGGTTGACGTGCGACGCAAAGGGCAGCACTCTTGGACTTGGAACCACCAAGCCCACGGCAGTGGTTGCCTGCCCGGCGGGATGTACAGCGGTGGCTGGCTCTGTTTGGGGCACTGGAGTCTATACAAGTGGCTCTTCTGTCTGCCGTGCCGCCATTCATGCGGGTAGGCTCGCCCAGCCCTGCTGGTTTCAGCAAAGCGCTGTGGGCCCTCCCAATGGACGCCCACCCCAGCCGGCTGCTCCCCCGCCCCTTCAGGCGCAATCAAGGATGAGGGAGGCAGCTTTGCAGTGATGTATGTCCCGGGGCAGACCGCCTACAAAGGTGCGCGCTGCGCTGGCTCTTGCAGCATGAGCATGTTTTGAGTTTGCGGCGCTTGCCGCACTGCGGTATCCTGCTGCCGGTCGTGCAACCGCTTCTCATGAGACTGACCAGTCCCTGTGCTGGTTTGCTTTTTCTGGCTTTCCCTGCAGGTGGCGCCGCCAACGGCATCACGTCCATCCCTTTTGGTGCCTGGGAGGCATCCTTCGTGCCAGCCCAGATGCCTGCAGCCTGATGGCGAGACGCACACGCACACCAAACCCGCGCAGCGCCATAGAATCGGTGCAGTGCGCACCCTCCTTTCTTGTTGGTTGCCGAAGGCGGCATCGCCTGCGTCCTTCGGCCTCCTTCGGCCAGCCTCGTGTTCTCCTCGTGTTGTGCCGTCTCCACACACAAACACCCACCAACACACCATGGCCATTCCCACCCCAAGTGGTCTCTGGCCAAGCGCCTCACCCTCCCCACACGTCACTGCTGCACCTGTCACCGACCCTGACTGCCAACACTGTGCTGCATAGGTAGAGGCGTTACATTGGGGCCTGTGGGTTGGGCATTCATTGATTGGGTTTGTGCCGGCAGCTTGCGACTTGTGTAAAAGACCAAGTGTGTAGGAATGGCAGGGGAGGGGAGCGGAGCAAAATGAAACAATAGAATGGGAAGGGGGGGTGCAGGCCCGCGACCAATGCGTCGCGCCCACTACCCACCTGGCAAGCCCAAACAGAGCAGGGCTGTACGGGCTGCAGCGCTAACGGTCAGCAGCATGGCTGGCCAGTGTGTGGCGCGGCCGCTGCTCAGCACCCTGCGGTGCACTCCTCATGCAGCCGTGCCTGCCACGCACTCAGCTGTGCATGCCCTGCTGCGTCATGCTGTGCCCTGAGCTGTTTCGTGCTGTGCCGTGCTGTGCACGCTGTGGTCTCACAGGTCGGCGTAGCGCAGCTCCTTGGCCACCTTGAAGAAGTGGGCCGCGTTCTCCTCGGGGGTGCCCTGCAATGGATGAACCCACCAACAACTTGCAATGTCAGCGGCTTGCGTGCCGGGACACAGGTGCGGGGTGCAAAGCAGTGGGCCGGGGTGTGACAACACGCACAAGGGCTGCACACGGCTCTCTGCGCACGCCCCCCACCCACCTGCATGATGCCGCGGCCGTGCGCCTTCCACGGCATGTGACAACAGGCCAAAGAAGTTCATACACACTGTACAAGTAGACAGCACCCCACCTGCATGATGCCGTGGCCCAGGTTCATGATGTGCCGCACACCCATGTCCTTGGCGGCCTTGGCAGTCTCGCGCACCCTGCAGCGCACATGGGCAGGAGCGGATGGATTGAGAGGGTGAGCAGCGGTGGGCGGCGGCAGCGGCGGCAGCAGCAGTGGCAGCGGCCCCGCTTGGGGCGTAATATAGGTGCCCACCACCACAGCATCGCAATGTGTACACACGCACGCATGTGCAGCCCCACCCCAGCCAGCAGGCCGGCAGATGGCAGCACGCACCGCTGCTCAATCATCTCCTTGCTGCCAAACAGCACGCCGCTGTCCATGTTGCCCTGCAGGGGCAGGATAAAAGCGGGTCCATGTTGCCCAGTTAGCTGGGCACAGCGTGCCAGGTTGGGCCGAGATCTGCCGGGAGGCAGCCGCAGCGCGCAAGGCGTCCAGCACACAGCAGGCGCGGCAGCGTTCAAGGCGCACAGCGCAGCAGCTGCAGCTCATCACTGCACAGCACAGCGCAGCACAGAGCGGCGCGGCGCAGCACCTGGTAGGCAAACTGGGTGCCGCCGCGCTGGATGCCCTCCTTCATGTCGACGGTGTGGCACAGAGAGATGATGTCTGCATGGGATGGTTTGGGTACGGGTTTGAAGTGTTCGAAAAGTTGTCAGAGTTTCCAGGGCTAACAGATGCATTTTGGTGCGACCGGCATCCTCTGCTACACCATTAGGGCCTGCGGCAGCGGCGGCAGCGGCGGCGGCGGCAGCACGCTGCGCACGGGTCATCGAGCGCACGCTGTGCTTGAGGACGCTGTGCGTGAGGCGGCAGCAGAATGTGTGCAGGGGCGGTGCAGGCCATGATGGCGCACCTGGCTGGCAGGCGGCCATGCGCTCCACCAGGGCGCCGCTGTTGGAGATGTACAGAATGATGGGCAGGTCGGGGCAGGACTGCGGCAGGGGGTGTGGGGGTTAAGGGCAAGGCTTGCATGTGGGTCGAGTTGGGTACTGTGCATGGGATGTTGGGCAAGGTTGGGGCAGGGCGATGAGCTCCTGCTCAACCCACTGTGGCACACACGCTATGGGCCACACCAGCACAACCATCCAACATTGCAGCAGCAGCCCTGCTACCCCCAACCTTGTTGGCCTCCTGGATGATGTAGCTCCACCTAAAGCGCTGAACGGCAGCTGCACCACACCGCCCCACACGTGCAGCAGCAGCAACCCTGCCCACCTTCTTGGCCTCCTGGATGATGTAGCGGATGTAGGGCGCGCAAAACACATCAAAGTCCTGCAGACAGGGGAGGGTATTAGGGCATGGGGACGTCTCAAACAAAGGGGGGTGCAGGGCGCGCAGAACACATCAAAGTCCTGCGGAGAGGGGAGCACAAGGTGGTGGGCGGGTGATGGGCAGCACTCGATCGCTACCAGCAGCGGCGGCAGCGGCGTCTGCCGCAAGGGCACTGGCTGCCGGCAGCACAAGGTGCAGGTGCAGCGGTGCATTCTGTGCCAACTCCCTGCCCTTCTGAGCTCTGCAGTACAGCAGGCGCAGCAGCAGCCAGCAGTTCGGGCGACGGCAGAGGGCAGAAGTCCACACCTGGGGGGACAGCTGCGCGGCCCACGAGTCGAAGATCTGCACAACCTGCGCGCCGTTGTCGTACTGCAGAGGGAGAACGCGGGGGGCTGGCAGGTCGGTCGGTTTGCGGCCCGCGAGGCATGCTCCGCTCCTGGCCCTCATTTCCTAAAAAACAGGAGGCTGTGGCTGAGGCTGTGGCTGTGCTGCACCCCACGCGGCTGGCCCTGCAGCTGGGTGCACCCATGCAGCGCCGACGGAGCGTGCTGTCCAGTTGTTTCATCGGTAAATAAATCGGTCAAGGTACCCTAAACCCAGCGGTAAATAAATCGTTCAGGCGCACCTGGTACTTGATGTACGTCACCACCGCGTCGGCCAGGTTCTGCAGCAGCGCGTGCAGCACCTGCGGGCAAGCAGGAGGCGAGGGCGAGAGGCGGCAGGTTGAGCCAAATGCGCACGACCAGGCGTGTCAGCATGCGCCTGATGGCGCTGATCCCCGCTGATCCCAGCCAGTGCGCCCGTGCATGCCGACAACCGCAGCGGCAGCAGCGGCGCGCGCCCGCACCTCGGGCTGCGTGAACATCAGCTTCTTGATCTGGATGTAGTTCTTGGACATGCCACCTGTTAAGGCGGGTGAAGTGAACGCAGAAACATTCAGTTGGTGCCAAGGTAAACAGAGCAGCTGCTGCCTGCACGCCCTGCAACAGTCCGCGCCCTGCAACAGTCGGGACCTGCATGAGCAGGCAAGCAATGCATGCAGCTGCAACTTGCATGCAACTCTGCTGCGCAGCCAGCCGGCTCGGTGCTCACCCTCAACAATGTAGGTGGCCAGGGTGAAGGGCGCACCCACAAAGCCCAGCACGGTGGAGGCGTTGCCCACCTGCGCGAAAGCAGGCACAGCAGGCGCAGCACAGCAGGCGCGTGAGCCGCATGGCGCGTGACTGGGAGCTGGCAAACAGGCCAGCACGACACCCGTACTAGACTCAGCGACTGCCACTCCTAACGAGTAAAGACTGACTAGGGAGCGGGCAAGCGCACCTCGGCGCGCAGGCGGCGCAGGGCCTCGCCCACGAAGGGGGTCACGGCCTCGGGGTCCAGGGGGGTCATCTTCTTCACTTGCTGCACAGAAACGACAATTAGGGCAGGAGAGGCACGCAGGGGGAGCAGTCAGGCTGGGTGGGCCAAGACGGGCAGCGATGCAGCAACAGGCGCGGCAGCCACGGCACTCTGCAAGCGTTGCCACAACATGGCAGCAGCCATGCACAGCCCAACAGGTGTCAATACGTTGGAACCACTGTACTGACCTCCATGGTGCGGATGGGGTCAGCAATGATGGGGCCCTTGCCGGCGGTGATGTCAAAGGGGATGTTCACGCCCCTGCACAGCACAGCGGGTTGGAGGGCAGGCCTGTCAAGAGGACGCTCGTGCAGCAGCAAGGCAGGGGCGGCACGCAGCTGCAGCTGCCCAGCGTGCAACAGCAAGGCAGGGGCAGCGTGGGTGGCAGTTCGGTCAAGCGTCCAGCTTCAGGGCGCACACCAGAGCACAGCAGCTCATGGCAGGAAGGTGAGGGCGTTGGCGGACGGAAGCAAGCCATTGCTAGGAGTGGCTTGCAAGGCGCACAGCAGCAAGAGTAGCAAATCAGCAAGAGAAGCCAACTAGTGAGCAGCACACTCACGGCAGGAAGGTCAGGATGTCGGAGAAGAGGATCACGCCGTCGGGCTGGAAGGCGCGCCACGGCTGCAGGCTGACCTCCACCGCCACGTCCACGTTCTCTGCAAGGTGCGCAGGATGTCGAGGCGACTCTCACGGCACACCCAAAGCACATGGGCTGGACGCACCACCAGCCGCTGTGCGCCACAATCCGATGCCAGTCGCAGTCCGGCACAGCGGCGGCGCACCCGAGCGCTCGCGGAAGGTGGTGTGCTTCTTGCACAGCTCCTGGTACACCTTCATGTAGCGGCCCGCCTGCAGAAGCAATGGAAGTCGACACAAGCAGCGGTGGGCAGCCCGGTGGCCGTGCACAAGGCGCGCCAGGCCGCCGGCAAAGCCCTCTTCCGCCGGCGATCCTGCACCCAAGCAGAGCACCCACCTGGCGCATCATCCACACAGGGGGGCGCTCCACCGCCTCGCCGCGCAGCGCGCGCAGCATGAGCGGGTCATCAGAGCTCTGCAGCCGGGGCAGACGAGGGCGCGACAGGTGAAATGGGGCAGCAGCGCGGCAGCATGAGAGGAGCAAGAGCCGAGGGAGGAGCGGAGTGCCTGCTCTGATACACAGCAAAGCTGCCATCCACTCCCGACTGCTTCAGCTGCTGCGGCAGCGGACTGCTGCTCCCATTTGTCCAGCGGCGGAGCACTGGGCCAGCGCCGCCGCCGCCGGGCGCCGCCGCTCCTGCGCGCACCGCAAGCGCACCTTGACGCCCGCCGCTGCGGACTGCTCCACCGACGCCACGGCCTTGACCTGGACGGTCCGGCTGCGCGCCGCGCGCTGCAGACAAGGGGGCAGCGAGCTGGGCGAGGTGAGGGCGAGCGGGAGGGCCGCTGGCAGCGCTCCGGCGCTTCCATCGGCGTATCCCAATGCTCACGGTCTTCAGGGAGGGCTTCAGGGCCGCAGTGGCCGCCGCCTGCGCAATGGCTGCCATTTTGCTTGCTGCGTTCGGCTCCCCGGTGCCTGCAAGATGGTCCCCTGACTTGGCCGATGGGTTTGCGAGCTCCGCAGGGCCATGCGCAAGCTGCCAATCTTAGGATAGCAGCTCGCCCCTGCTGTGCTGCGCGCAGCAGCAAGTGCCTCCCACCCGGCTGCGCTCGACGATCACTCGCGCTGCTCTCTTGCATGCTCCGGTGCACTGATTCAAGCCGCCTGCCCGCTTGTCCGCAGCCTCCGCGCTCTGGCCCACGGCCTCCTGGCGAGCAGAGAGCCTGCCACGGTCTGGGCATGCCTGAGTGGATCCAGCATGCCTTGGTCATTATGCAGGCGCCGATGGATAGCCTCCAGCCGCTGCCCTCCCCGCGCCGGCGCCGGCGCTCGTGGCTCGCCACCTGTCTCTCCCCTCCGCATGCCATGGCAGCTTGCTGCGCCTGCCCAGCTTGGGCCGGGCAGCAATGCGCTTGCTCCGCATAGCACAGGCTGATGCCGACACGTCTTGCATCAGCTGTGGAACCAGGGTGGTAGAGGGGTGGGCGGTAATGCGCAATCCCTCCAGTCACGCTGCCGCCTCTGTGCTGACGGGAGCTTACATGCCCTTGATCGTACTTAATCAATCAACACATCAGCAGCGCCTAAATCACTATCCAGCCCCACCGCTGCCGCCCCCTGCTGCACCTGCCGCTGCTGCCGCCTGCCCCTGCTGCTGCGCCTGCTGCCCCTGCCTGGCCTGCTGCTTGTCGTCGGCCACCAGAACTTGCAGCAGCTTGCGCCGCTGCGGCGAGGGGTTGCGCAGCCGCTTCTCCGCTTCCTCTGGCGTGCTATAGGCCGCTTTACGAGCCACGTACGCCTGCCAGCTGTAGCTGCAAGGAGCGGATGGCGCCGCAGGCATGGCAGGGCGTGAGGTAGCGGATGGAGAGAGCGAGCATCAACTTGGTGGTCAAGAGAGCGCAGCAACTTGCGGCCCCCTCGTCTGCCAGCTGCTGCAAACCAATACCCCGCTGCACCCAACCCCTGCACCTACCCGTATCCAAATGCGAGCCCGCATGCCACCAGCAGCCCAGCCCACAGCGCTGCTGTGCGGTTGCGTGGCACACCGGTTGCACGTGCGGATTGCCCGGTAGCTGCTGCTGCCGCCGCTGCTGCAGTCCAGCCGCCGCTCGTGCCTGGCTGTGCAGTGTGCTGCAGCTCAGGCAGTGGCCAGGAGAGGCAGGGTATGAGAGTAAACCAGCGGCATACAGCCAACCGGGCCTCGGCAAGCATGGCAAGACCAAACACGGAGCAAGCGGGTGCATGCAGCCTGCCACCAAGTGGAGCATGCGGCAGTGCAGCCCGCACATGTCTGCTACAGCACCATAATTCTTTCCCCTCCAGCAAGCAAGCAAGCAAGCAAGCAAGCAAACACACACGCCAGCTGCCCTCACCCCTTTCAGCAGCACGTCGGCCGCCAGCTTGACTTGCGTGAAGCGGGCGGCGGCCTGCGGCGACTTGTCTATGTCGGGGTGGCACACTCGCGCTGCCCGCCGGAACGCAGCCTTCACCTCATCCCTGTGTGGGTGGAAATGCGGAACATGATGCAGCATGAGCAGTCCACGCGGTGGCAGCATGCCTCCACAACAAGCAGCAGACAAGCTCACTCTGAGTTGCCATGCGACGGCGGCATCAATCAACCCTGACGGCCCTCTCAGCAGCTCACTTGCTGGCACCACGGTGCACTCCAAGCACTGTCCACGGATCGGTGAAGGGCAGGTTGCTGTGCTCGCTCATTGTGCACAGTGAGGCCCTGCCGCTGCTGCCGCCTGCCGCCACCGCCACTGGCGCCGCAGCACTCGCTCTCCACCACCGCGGCGCGCACAGGCGACGATCTGCCCCGGTCCTTAGTACTTTGCGCGCCGTTGCGGTCCGCGGGGAGGGCTCACGAGAGCAAGCGAGGCAGGGTTGTGGCCTCCGGGCCAGCTGCAGCCTGCTCGTGGCTTGCCAGAGGTTGCGTGGAACGCGCCGAGTTACTTCAGCCAAGCAGTGCGCCGGCACGTGATGCCGTGCCATGCCTGCCGCTCCCCGCTGCCCCGCTGCCGCCGAACCCGCCTGCAGAGGCCGGCCGGTGCCAGCCGTGGCTTGCCGTGGCCCTGTGAGCCCATGCAGCTCTGCCTCCAAAAATTTACATCAGACGACGCCATGCATGAAGGACACCATCACGGCAAGAGAGCCAAGCACTGAATGCTGCACACTTCTGCCAGTCCTCCTGCAGCGCTTAGCTGCCACAGCCCTGGCCTGCGGCCCAAGCTGCGCCCCGGGCGATGCATCCATGCACATCTCCTGCAGCATGGCACAACATGACATTCAAGCAGCCTGCTGGCAGCCTCCAGCTGCCTCACAGCGTCTTCTCAGCATTCCCCTCGCGGCGGGCTGCCGCCGCCGCCGCCGTGGGGCTGCTGCCCGCGGAGCGCAGCGCCTTTTCGCTGGCGTGCATCTGGGACAAGTCCTCGTCCACTATCTCCTGCGTTTGGGAGGGCTGACAGGGGCGATAACTCCTTGCAATGGGCGGGTAGATCCCACATGGGGTGCCCCGCCGCTCGCGTGCATCAAGGGCGATTGCCCGCCCTATTTTCTCCCCAGGAAGAGCAAATGCTGGCAGGAATGCTGGCGGGGCGGCCATCAGCAGTGCAGAGCTAAAGCGCCGCAATGTGTCCTGTTATGGAATGTGGCAATGCTCGTCTCAGTCCCGCCGGGACCGCAACGGTTGCGGTCTCCACCTGCTGCGCCAAGGCAAGGTTTGCGTGCAAAGCACCCCCAGTGGTATCAACGCATCTGCCCCTGGGGATCACAGCACAGCGCACCTCGGCAATCGCGGCGGCGGGCCCCTCAGCGCGCAGCATGCGCGCCACATCACTGATGGCGGTGGCCGCCTGGTGGCGCAGGTCTTCGGCGGCGATGGTGGCGGCATCCACATCCGAGGCCGCCTGCACCGCCTGCTGCGCCGCCTCTATGTCCTGCACCACCTGCAATGCGAGCAAGTGCAACCGGCAACACATTGCGCGATATCCAGCATCCACAACAATTGCGCTCCGACGGCTGGGTGCAGGCAGGGAGCGGCACAGCAGGCGGCGCTCCCCTGCTGAACGGTGCCCTTCCGACTTCCCCATCGGCACCACCCCACTGCAATTCTGCACAGCGCACCGCCTTGCTCACCTCCTGGAGCTTCTCTTTGGCCTCGTCTAGCTGCCCATACACCTCGGTCAGGCGGTCCGCCATGCCTGTGGTGAGGGGACAGGGCCAAGGGAGCGGGGCACTGGTTGCAGCGCCGGTCGGCAGCGGCGGCGCGGCGGTAGCGGCGGCGGGGGAGCTGGTGCTCATTCTCGCTTTTCGTGACATTGCTGTCATCTCGCCAGTTGTTTGAGTGGGCAGCAACGCAGGCCCGACACGGCCTCGGCGCTGCAGCTGCTCAGCCGGCTGGGGCTTGCTCCCCAGCTTGCCAGCAACAGCAACTCACCCCCAGCTGCACCAACGCCAAGTTGAGGAGTGGTCCAAAGGCTATCGGCAGAGCAGCAGCGACTTCAGTCGTTGCATGGGCTGCTGCTGCCTTCCTGGAGACGCCCCACACCTGCTCTGGCCCTGCCATAAGTTGGTAAGCATTGCTTGCACCAGCAGGGAAGCAGGCACGCTGGGCAGCTTTCCTGTAGCCCACTCAGCCAACCCCCCCACTGCTCGGCCGCAAGGTTGGTTCCTAGTTTGCTGACGACAGCAGGGCACGCCACTGGATTGCTGGTGCAGCGTCAGGCCGCAGAAGGAGCCGCCGCCGCCCTGCCGCCGCCCTGCCGCCGCCCTGCCGCCGCGCCGCTCGCTGCAACAGTCCGACCCTCTGCCCGAGCCGTCCTGCCTGCAGCCGCAGCCTGGCCATGGCGCAGCAGTGGGAGGAGCTCCTCAGCCAGTTGACACCCTGGCTGCAAGGATGGAAGCTCGGCTTGACAGGGGAGCAGGAAGTGCCACTGTTGCTGCACAGCGCTGGGCAGTTCTGCATCTTGGCACGCCGAGTGGAGAGTGCACCGCCGCCGCTGCCGACCAGCAGTGAAGAGGCCCTTTGCAGGTGAGCTCAAGAAGCCCCGTGCCGGTGCTGAATGCCGCGCTCCAGCCCCTTCCTGAACTGGTTTCCCTTGCTGCCCACTTACCCAGAGTATCGCACAGCTGCGCTGCAGGATGCTGAACACCGTGACCGAGCATTTGAAGGCGCTGCGCTGCCCACTGGCGCGGGCCGCCGCTGCCGGTGTCTCCTCAGCCGCGGTGCTGAACTACATCGCGGCAGCCTACTTTGTCACCGGGTGCACGGCCCTGGCAGCAGCAGGCCAGCTGCCGGCCAGCGCGGTGCTACCCTTCTGGGTCAGCAGCACTCGCCTTCTGCTCAGCAGCGCTGGCACGCGAATGTTGGGTGTTTCCACCACCGGCTTAGTTGTGCCTCCGCCAGACTTGGACACTGCCAGCTGGCGTGATGCAGCTCCAGCAGGGGCGGTGCTCACCCTCATCAATCTGGCTGCACAGCGCTGTCCGGATGCCTGGCCGCAGCTTGCAGTCGATGAGCTGCCGCCTGAGCAGCTGGCCTTGCTGCTGGCCTCCAGCGTGGCGCTGCAGCAGAATGTGGTGCAGTACCAGCGACGTGGTGAGCTGTGTCAACCTTGCTAGCATGCCTGGGGGTGGGTGGACCGGTAGCGCTGTGGCTGCTGTGCGCCTGCCTTGGAGGTTGCATCCAATGCCCCTCTTGCCTCCACCTCAGGGACTCCACTGACCCGTGGGCAGCTGGCTGTGGTCAGCCTGTACACCAGACTAACGCTCAGCCCGGAACTCAGAGCCCACTGCCGTGCATTCGGGGCCCGCAGGCCTGCCTGCAGCGCACTGCTGCAGCTGGCTCAGCGTGCCCTGGCGGTTGCTGCTGTAGCGCTGCAGCTGCCCGCCAACCGCCGTGGCTGCACCGATGCATGCATGGACGCAACCAAGGCGGCATGCACACTGGCTGCAGATGGGCCGGTTTGGCAGCATTTGGCAGAGCAGCTGTGTACGGGGAGCAACTTTGCAGCCGCCTTCATCAAAGTGGCTGTGCAGCTGGTGCAGCTGGTGCCAGCAGGCCTTGGAGGCAGCTCCCCTTCTGACAGTGCCCGGATGTTGTTTGACCGGCTGAGCGTGCTGCTGGCAGATGCGGCTAGGATCTGTCTGTTGGCTGGGACTCAGCAGCAGCAGCGATGCACGGCACAGCAGCTGATGTCAGCACTGCCAGGGCTGCAGGCTTGGGCGCAGTGTCTTGTGTCTGAGCCACGCCTTGCAGACAATGTGGCAGTCCGTTGTTGCGGCAGCTGGCTGCGGCTGGCCGACGCACTTGACAACTGGGCAGGGCAGCTGGATGCCTGCAACCCAGCAGACACGCCAGCAGAAGAGGTCGCCAGCCACCTCCAGGCCCTCTGCTGGGCAGGCACGGCAGTCATGCGCTGCCTGCCTGCTGTGCTGCAGCTGGGGCAGCAGGCACAGCAGGGACCACAAGCGCAGGAGTGGTGCGAAGCGACCAACTCCCTAGGCGACAGCTTGGCACAGATGGTGAGCAAGTGTGCAATCAGGGCTCAGTATTGGCTGCGCCTGGCAGAAGGCGGCGCTACAGAGGAGAGCACAGGCTCAGTGCTTGCTGCAGAACAGCTCGCCGCCTGCCTGCCGGCGGTGCACATGCTGCACACCACAGCATGCCGCGCAGTGCACTGGCTGCTGGGCCTTCCAGCGGACGAGAGGACAAGGGAGCTGCAGCTGCCGAGTCTGCGGCTGCTCGTGGTTGCTGTCAACTCCGCTTTTTACATTGTGGTCGGGACCAATGCAGGAGCGGAGACCGAAAGGTGGGCGGGGTTGAGGGCTTTGGTGGCCGGTCTCCCGGTATGCAGATCGGAAGCCAGTCCTTTGTTACTCCACTGGAAGCCGGCCCTTCCTCGCAGGCTAGAGCGTCCCGTGGCTGCAGCACATGTGGAGGTGTTCAATGGCCTGGCAGCCCTGGGAGTTCTAGAGCACATCCTGTCTGAGATGCCGGTTGTAGCTGCTCTCACCTCTGAAGAGCTGGCTTGCGCTGCACGGTACATTCCTTTGGCAGCAACCCAGTGGGCGTGCAGCGGCAGCCCGCTTGAGATAGCCCGTGCATGCGCACCGCAGGTCTGTGACTCAGTGCTAGCCAAACCCACTGCATTCAGTGCACTGCACTCCAAGGCATGAATTGTATACCCTGCTCACACATCCCTGCTTCCTGTTGTGTTCAGGAGTGGCCTAAATTGGTGGTGAATTGTGCAAAGGTAGTGCGTTTGGCTCCAGCGTCGGAGCATCTCACAGCTGCACTGCTGGCTAGCGGCTGCCTGCAGTCCCTTGTGACCCGCCTGCTGGGTGCAAGAGATGCAGATGCGAACGAGGCCGGCATCAAGGTGAGGCCCTTCACAAGCGCACAACTTCTGTCCGGTCCTAGGAGTGTGGCAAGGGCTCTCGCCGTGGCAGCAGGTGGTCGAACACACGTGACGTTGGCGTTCTCTTTGCAGGACCTGGAGGCAGAAATAGCCGACGCTGTTGCGGACTCCCTTTACGGGATGGTTGAGGCAGCAGCCGACTGTCCAGCAGCGCCGCCCTTCAGCCTGCCTGATGCCTGGGCAGATGGTTTGCCCGAAGGTATGCCCATGTGGGATACTCTCAGCTTCATTGCTCAGGAGATGCTGCCTGCTGCCCAGCCCCTGGCCTCCGCCCTGCTTGACTGGTGGCGCCAGCCGGAGCAAGAGGCTGGCATGCGATTGCAGCTGGCGCAGGCGGCGGCCGCCCGCTCCTGCGCCTACCTGCGCTGCACCAACCTGGGCGCCGAGGGCGGGCCAGCGGCGGGGGAGGGCGTGGGCAGCATGCGCTGCAGGTGGGTGTGGCGGGAGAAGGGTTGGTGGGTGAGCGAGGGAGCATGCAGGATGCCGCTGTGACCGCAGTGCCTACTGAGCTTCCAACGCTGTGCTGCCGCCCAAACCTCACCCGGCTGCATGACGCCCTCCCCACCACTCAGCGCCTGCCGCGCGGTATGGTACTGCGGCACTGCCTGCTCGCACGCCGACTGGCGGCAGGGAGGGCACCGCCGTGTGTGTAAGGCGCTGGGAGAGGCTCGACAGGCAGAGAAGGCGGCACGGCGGGCGGCGGCAGCAGCGGCAGCAGCGGCAGAGGAGGGCGAGCAGCAGATCTGAGTGGGCATGTGCTTTGATGACTTGGCCTGATCGGTTGTATGCAACGCGTTGTTTCAAGTGGTCTCCGGCCGCGCACATGCTTGGAAAGCAAGCCGCGACTTGCAGAGGCAGCAGAGGCAGCGGCAGCGGCGGCGGCAGCGCCGGCGGCGTGCTGCGCTGGAGCACTGCCTCGCCAGCTTCTGATCCGCCGCTGTTGCTGCTCCCGAGGACTTGCTGGTGCTGCAACCAGCGTTGCATGAGGCTGGAGAGTCGCAGCCCCGGGCACCTGTGGGGTCTGTAGACGAGCCTAGCCCTCCCGGAAGCCCCCAGCGCTCGCTGCACGCTGCTCAGGCGCTGCAACAGGCTGCTGCGACAGTTCAGGTACGCACCCAGCCGCGGCCCAGCTGCCAAAACCCCTCGGGCAGGAACTGCCCCGCTTGTAAGCCCAGCCGCTGGCTAGCGACTACCAGGGTCGGCAGCGCAGCTCTTTGACAGCGCGGCCTGCCCGTCAGCTTCTTGCCGCCGGCGCCGCCGCTCCTTTTGGCAGCTGCCGCCGCTCGCTGCCCACCGTGGCCCCTGAAGGAGGCTTCCCCCCTTGACACCACTGCTCCCACCACTCCTCCACCCGCCCCTGCAGCCCTGCCAGCCACACCTGACTGGATCATGCTGCGCTCGGCCGTCGTGACCCTAGCAGCAGCGCCACTGCGGCTGCAGCACAGGGCGCTGGCGCCGCTGGCGCCACCGGTCAGCCCGGCGGTGCGCCGCCCACTGCTCGCAGGTAAGGGAGGGCACACGGTTGCGACCCCCAGTGTTTCTGCGCATGGCGTCTGACCAGCGATGCATGCCAGGCAGTGCTTTGCGCAGCTGCTGCTCCTGCGCGTTCCCCCTCGCTCGCCGCCGCCGTCACTGCGCACCCCCACCCCTGCCACGCCTGCAGCTGCTGCGGCCTCGCGCCGCGTGCGCGCTGACGCGCAGGCGCCTGCGGCGCCCACAGATGGCGGCCACACCAACAGCAGCGCTTCAGCCAGCGGCCGCGTGCAGGGCCGCGGGCAGTGGTGGGTGTGGCGAGTGGTGGATGTGTTCATGGACGCCATGGTCGTTGTTGGCTCCCTGCCTCTCCTCTTGCTCTTCTTCGCGATCTTCCGCTGGCTGGGGGTCTTCCTGTGGTGTCTGGCAGTAGCGTGCATGCTGCTTCTTGTGCACCCAGAGCTGCACGGCTGAGCGGCCAACTGGCCGGCGGCTCACTAAGCCCACCCCTGCCTTCTTCCGGTGCGCCTGCCGACCCCCGGCCGTCCCGCGTGGCCAGCCCCGCTTGGCCCGCCTTTGTTCGCCGCACCCCACCGCGGGCCACTCTGTTTTCCCGCCTGCCGCTCTGCTCGCCAGCGCGCCTCTATCCCAAGCTGCCCTCTCTGCCGTACCCCTCTGTGCTGTGCCCCTCAAGCTCACACCTTCGCACACGCCTTCATCTCTCTGCTCACGCTGTATGCTCCCCCTCCCTTTTTGTTTTTAAGCACTCCCTCCTTGCTTTGTTCCCGTACGTCTCGCCCTTGTGCCTGCATGCCTCGCACATACTTGTGGCCAGCCTCTCCCTGCCCCTCGCACTCCTTCTGAGCGCCTGTTCTGCTCCTGAATGCACATTGATACGCATGCACCCTTCTGCACAGTCTGGCTGTCAATGCAAGCGCCCAAGTGTAAGAGAGAGGCTGAGCGCTGCTAGCCTTGATCAAGGCTCGACGCCTACCCTGGCTGCTGCTGCGCCGCTGGGCCAGGTCGCTCTTGCCTACTAGCGCCCGAGGCCAGCGGCAGCAGCGCCGGCATTGGAGACAGCCCAGCATTGTCAAGACCTTGCAGAGGAGTGATTCACATGGAATGGCTGCCTCCGGTTGTGATACATTTGTGGTGCTGCATTTCTGTTCGTGCTGATGCTGCCGCTGCGCGTGCTGCGCTGCTGCTGCTGCTGCTGCATTGCTGTTGGCGTCACTGCCGCTGCTGCATCACTGCCGCGTCTGCTGCTACTCTCTATCTGGAGGGGTCTCAAGTGGAGGTTTATTATGGATGATGTGAGGGGAGGAGCGATGGATCGTGCTTGAAGTGGGCAGCCCTGGGCTTGGCAGCATGCCTCACAGCACGGCGTGCAGCAGGGGCAGACTTTCGGCCCAGTGCTTGATCGGGTGGAAGGCATGCGAGTTGTTTGTTTTGTGCTTACACTGCCCGCTGAACCTCCATGCCTTGGGGACTGTCTTGCGGGCAGCTTGCGGAGCGCCGTGCGGTGAGGTGGCGGCCAGTGGCGGTGTGCTGCCAGGCGGCAACCTTACTATCTGTCTGTCCCAGAGCTTCAGGCGGACGTTCCAAATGGTTCTCCGTTGCGCTGGCACCCACTCGGCGTGCGCAGCGCCAGCAGACAAGTCGGCCAGTTCCTTGCAGGCTCAGGGAACCGCCAGAGCCAGTGCAAACGAACCTGTGGAGTCTGCGTCGGTGATCGGACCCCAGCGGTGTGCTGTGCGTTGAGTGTGCTTGTCTACCGCCGCCGCCGTTCGTGCCGCCGCTGCGCCGCCGCCGCTACGGAATGCTGCGCCAAGCATGGAGTGTGATGTGCGTTGCCACGCATATGCAGCCAGTCACATGTGCTGCGCTGCGGGATGTGCAGTTCTGTGTACAGCAGTGCTGCCAGTGATCGGCATGTGGCCCCATTTCAGTCCCAGCAGCCTGCCCTGCTGCTGCCACCGCCTCGGTGCAGGGGCGGCTGGCCGGAGCGGGCCCCAGTCCGGCAAGCGGTGCTGGTGTGACAAGCAAGGGCGCCATGTGCTATCTTGGCCTGCGTCCGCCCACGCCGCTTGCTGGTGTCATAAGTTTGCAGGTTTTGGAAGTGAGGTACCGCGGCAGCAGCGAGTGGAGGCATCTTGGATGCGTCGGCTTGCCCTGCTGGCTCGGGTGAAGGTGAGGCTGGGGCCATCCATCGCGAGCCGGCTGCGCTTGGCACGTGTGCTATTCGTGACGCCCGGGGCCCGTATGCTGCACCTGCCCTGCAGGCTGAAGTGGCATGAGTGCGGCTGGAGCCTGGGCTCTGGCGCCAGTGGCATATGTTTGGAGGTTTGGCCAGGTGGCGGTGGGCGGCAGGTGGGTGCAGGCATCAGGTGCCCCCTCTTCTGCGGCAGTTGGCCTGCCCTGTGCAGCGGTTGCAGCACTGAATGTGTGCGTGTTCGTGCCGCAATCCTGGTGCGTGTGATGGGGCATCAGCTAGGCCAGCCTGCTCCTGCTGCTGCTGCTGCGTCCCTGCCTGCTGCCCAACCGACTGGCCGCAGATGAGGGCATCCATCGCGAGTGGGGTTGCTGAGGCAGCGGCGGCCTGAATGAATGTGCCCTG
Organism: Chlorella sp. CH2018; assembly: GCA_009928355.1. Lineage (NCBI taxonomy): Eukaryota > Viridiplantae > Chlorophyta > Trebouxiophyceae > Chlorellales > Chlorellaceae > Chlorella > Chlorella sp. CH2018. The sequence goes on from VIYQ01001500.1 coordinate 20,332, forward strand.
GTGCCGTCCCACTGTCCGCAGGCCTGGGAAGGTGGGAGAAGCGGCGGCACATGCAGGGCCGGCAGGCAGCTGATTGGAAGGCGGGTGTGGTATGCACCTGGACGGCGCTGTGCTGTGCAGTCAAGGTGCGGCTGCCTGCTGGGACCAGCTGTGCAGCTGAGTTTAGAGGGAATCATTGCGTTGCATGCCCGAGGCTGTGAAAACAGCGCTGTGTTGAGATGGATGTAGTGCAGCTGAAGTCTGCCGCCGCCGCCGCACCAGCCGCCCGTGTCGCCACGGTTGGTTGCATCCATCGCGAGCTGGGTGTGGCCATGGGCTGCCTGCTTTTGACGCTGCACCACTGCCTGTTCAAACCGCTGGGGAGCCGCACCAAACAGCGCTTCGCTGGACAGCAGCAGGCGCAGGCTGCTGCGCAGGAAGGGAAGCACTGCATCGGCGGGAAGCCGGGCGGCAGCAGCCGTAGCAGTGCACGTGCCGATGATGGCAGCTGCAATGCTGAGGTGCACTGCGGTGCCGGGCGATGCACGCTGCTGCTCCGACATGCCTGTAAGCTCCTGGCAGCGGGCAGCAATCGAGCACAGCACCCTGCAAAGGCAGTGCGAATGATGCGCAGCAGTTGCAGGGCCGGCTGCCCCCAGCATGCAAGGCTCGCAACTCGCAAGCAGCTTGCAGCAACGCTCACCTGCACAGCGCCGACTGCACGCTGGCGTCAGGGGGCAGTACCAGCTGCGGCCCGCGGCGGCGCATGCCGCTGCTGAACGCCAGTGCATTCAGCAGCAGCTGCGGCGCATCCGCCTCGCTCGTTCCTCGAAACCTCCAGCTTTGGATCAGTTCGCTAAGGGTTTCACTGACTCCCCACCAATCGTGCTCCATCGTGATTGCTGGTTGCGACCTGCAGAGCTCTTGAGGGCGGGTGCATAGTACGCGCTCGGCGGCGGCGGCAGCGGCGACGGCGGGCGGCAGAGCTGCGGCCCACAGCGCTCGAAGCACTGCAGCGCTAGCGTGAGGCGGGGCATCCCTCGCATTGATCAGCCCAGCCTACGGTGCCTTCTGGAGGCACGAGCGTGAAAACGGGGCGTCGGCCTGGTCGTGCAGCAGCTCGTTGGGCTGCCGGGGACTGCCAATCGATTGCTCGATGATCAAGCGATAGCAGGAGAGGGTGAGCATGCCCAGAGCAGGTGAGAGGTGCTCGGCATTGACGGCATGCAGAGTTGGAAAGCTCGATATTCGCCTGCTGGATGGTAGCCAAGGAGGGTAGGAGAGCGATGAACTGTCTGGTGGGCACTCGTCCAGCCAGGTGGCCGGTAGGGTTTCGGTGACCCCGTGCGCAGCAGCCGCTGCGCTTGCGGCCCGCTCTGCCCGCACTAACGGGTAGTTCATGACTGGAACGTCAACGTCCAGCAGCGTGGCACCATTGGGGGTACACACAGCATTGTGAAGACTTTGGCATGGACAGTTGGACTTGGAGACCATGTGTGGCAGCAGCTGGCACCTGCGCTGCTTGCGGCAAAGAGCCTGCCGCCGGGGGCAGCGGATCTGCCGATCTGCCGACCGCTGCAGCAGCGCTGGGCAGCCGATCTGCCACCGCCTTGGGGACGGGGCATGTGGAAATGCTCAGGCCTGCTGCAGATGGCGAATGATCACACAGCACGCTGCGGCATGCCGAGCTGCAAGCGATCCCATGAAGCTGCTCGCCTGCCGCTGGAGCAAAGAATGCCTGCTCATCTTCTTTGCCAAGGTCAGCCTTGTGGTTCAGCCACGTCTGATCGCTTGCACAGCAGCTGCACAGACGTGGTTGCGGACTCGGGGTGTGCATCAGGCGGGCAGGCGGCACGCCAATGGTGGTGTGTGGGACCCCGTCACCAGCTCAACCAGCAAACAGCGCCGGCAGGCACGTGCATGCACAGGTAAGGCAAGGGGCAGCAGCTGGCCCAGTGGGTGCCCTGCTGGGCGGCGGGCGCAGCGCCGCAGGCATGTCATGCAGCTTCCTGCACCCGGCCGCCCCCAGTTGGAGCATTGTTTTCGCCCTTCTGCCGCTGCCTCCTGCCACTGTGTGACCCACTGAGCGTCCAGGCGATCCCAAACCCGTGATCCGAGCCAGCAGCTAGTCGACAAGAGCCTACCACCAACAGAGCGATGGCGGGGCGCAACGAGAACACGTGAGCACCCAGGCAGCGACGCTGGATCGCGTGCTGCTGCCCGCACAGCTGCCGAGGCACCGGGCAGCCCCCTGCTGCCGGCCGCCGCTGTGCGGTGTTGCGCCGCCGCTGCCGCAGCGGCGGCCACTTCCGGGCCTCGGGTCGCGGCCGACTGGTCAATCCATCTTCCCTGCCTGCAGGTTTGAGGTCCTGTCCAGAGAAGAGGCTGCTCCCGAGGTGGGAGAGCCGGCCAAGGTGCGCTGCCTGCGCTTGCATCGATCCGGGCTGTTCTTATGTTGTCGGGCGGCTGGGCCGCCGCTGCCGCCGCCACTGCTCATGTTTCGGAGTGCTCCACACCCGGTGCACTGCAAACCCTACCCTGCATCACCTGCATTTTGTGCACCCATTCGCCCCGGCTGCATGCTCGCTCTGCAGGTCATCACCAAGCAGGATGCAAAGGTGGGGCTGGCCTCGGCCGAGGAGGTTGGCCAGGCCGCACCCGCCACCCCCGACCGCTCTTGTGAGTGCAGCGGCTGGGCTGAGCGAGCTGACTGCCTGCTGGCACGCTGCACATGCTAGCATAGGTTTGCTGCATGCCCCTGCCTGTTGCCCCAAGATGGCATGTGTTCAGCTCTGCCTCTCGTGCTCGCTCATCCCCCCTTCCTCCCCTGCCCGCCCTGCCTTCAGCCGCGCTGCCGCCAGCGGCAGACGTCAAGGTCACGCCTGACGTGAGCAAGGCGCCCGGAGAGGTCTCCTACGCCCAGGTCAGCTGCCCGGATGCTCAGCATTGCAGTGCGACTACATGCAGGCATCAGCTGCTTAGGGTTTGCGGCCTCGTGCCAACCCGCATGACCAGCCGCCTGCACGACCCATCCCATGCCACGGCGGCAGCCAAGCCCGCTTGCTTTCCAGGGCGCGCTGCATCGACTTACACCCAATTAACCCATTTGACATGCTTTCAAACTCACCTGCAGGCAGCGGCAGAGCATGGCGAGGCGGCCCAGACCAAGGCAGGAGAGAGTGCTGAAGCCGGCAAGGAGGCGGCCGGAGAGGCAGTTGAGGTGCGACTGACCTCCCTGATTAGAATAAGATTCATTGCATGCTGGTGGCATGCGAACTGCCCTGCTTTGAATGTCATGCCACCCCGCCATGGCATGCCATTGAAACGCGCACATGCCATGCCTGTCCTGCTGATTCTCAGCTCGCCAACGCCATGCCAGGCCATGCCATGCCCCCTTCTGCCTGAGCCCTCCACAACAATCCCTGCCCTTCCCGCAGACTGTAAAGGCCAAGGGCGGAGAGGCATGGGAGGTGGGCAAAGAGGCCGTCGGCGAGGCGGGCGCTGCCGCCGAGCGCGCCGGGGGCGAGGTGAGGGAGGGGGTCAGCTCCTACGCGATTGCATTGTGTGGCGGAGCGTGGCATTGCCCTCCAATGGCATGACTCGCACATGCACGTTAAGGGTTGAAAGCAGCTTGACACATCATCATGCTGCCATTTCATGCAGGTGCGCGAGCGGGCGGGAGAGACTGCAGAGAAGGGTGAGCACATCTTTCTGTGTGCTTTGTGCGGGCTGCTTTCCACTGCCTGCAGCGCCAGGGGAACAGCACGGCATGACATCGCATGGCGCGGCATGGCATGCCTGCACATTCACCCATGCCACATGCATCCCATGCATCCCACCACAACACCTGCACCCTGCCTCTCCTCCATGCACGCAGCCAAGGAGGCAACCGCCGACGTGCGCCAGCGCGCAGCCGAGGCTGGGGAGGCCGCCAAGCAGCGTGCCGGAGAGCTGACTGAGCAGGGTGGGTGGGGCATGGCGGGGGATGAGGCGATTGGGCCGGAGCATGGGCATGGACATGTGAGCAAACCCATGTACAGAAGGCGGGCACTGACATGATGTCGATGCATGCCTGCCCCTCGCTCTCCATCCTTTTGCAGCCAAGCACACGGCGGCAGACGTGCGCGCCCGCGCGGAGGAGGCTGCTGGCGCAGGTGGGCGTGCACGGGGTAGAATGGGCGACATGTCCACAAGCTCATTGCTGCAACAAGCCAGCGTGCCATGCCATGCCATGCCATGCCGTGCCATGCCATTCCGAGTTGCGCCATGCCATCCATGCCACATGGTCCATCATTTGAGCAGCCATCCTCAACCTCCTGCTGTTCATCTTCACCTCTTCCGGCCCATCGCCTTCCGCAGCCAAGGAGCGCGCTGCGCACCTGGCTGGAAGCGCCAAGGAGCAGGCGGCCCATGCTGGCGAGGCGGCGCGCGAGTATGCAGGCGCCGCGCGCGAGAAGGTGGGGAGGGATGGGGCTGGGCTGGGGTGTAACTTACCCTCTTGAAGAGACGGGCTCTGTTGCCATGCCGCGCCGGCATGTGCTGTTCCATGCCAGATCAGGGGGGGCTGGCTGTTTTCTGAAGCAGCGATTGGCATGCACAGCAACAGCGGGCATGCGGCCCTAGCTGATCACCAGCGCCTTCGCTCCTTTGCCCACGTGCAGGCGGGTGAGGTGGCCAGCAGCGTGGGCGAGGGCGCCCGCCACGTGGTGAGTGGGGGGTCGCACACGGTTGCACTCAAGATCGAAGCCTCCCTCGAAGCCAGCACGGCATGCCAGGATTGCTGCATGGCATGCCATTGATGCCGAGCGTTTGAGAGCAGGGCACGCCCAGCTGCGCCGGCGTTGACGCCGCCTGCAGTCCTGATTGAGAGAAGACATGGCATGCCTGCCCCTGCCCTCTCATCCTGCCCTTGCATCCTGCCCACACATCTGCCTGCACATCCTGCCTGCCAGGTGGGGACCATCAAGGAGCACCTGCCCGAGGTGCATGTAGAGCGCGCGGGTGAGCCGACCCGTGTGCACACGGGTGTGCGCAAGTCATCACGTGATGACTTGTGCCGGGTTTGGAGGTCTGGGAACCAGCGACAAACAGAGCCGCGCCGTACATGCCTGGCCGAGCCCTCACGCTGTGCATGCCACGATCTGGATCCAGCTGAGAGCTGGCATCTGTAGGGCCAGGCGCTGCCTGCGCAGCACACTCAGCACACTGTGCCCCGCACCTCTGAAAGTGCACACGCCCATCCATGCACACTTGCAGACACCACCCCTGCCGAGGCTGAGAGCCGCGCCCTGCTTGAGGAGGCGATGGCCATGGCCAGCGGCGAGGACGTGCCCATCCGCATCCCCGCCCGCCCGGTGAGCCTTTGCCTGAGGCATTCGAGTTTGGAGTTTGTGTCTGCAGCACTGCCATGCAGGTCTGACCCATATGTGGCCGCTGGGCAGAGAGGCGCAGCGTGTGCAGCATGCAGGGAACTCTGCACAGCAACCCACAACTCCCTACCCAACCCTGCAGGCACCCGCGCCCGCACCCGCCCGCCCCGCC
>VIYQ01001505.1:0-52340 GCA_009928355.1 Chlorella sp. CH2018
GCAGAAGGGGTTCATCGACATCTTGACGTTGGCGAGGTCAACGCCGTAGTTGTCCGCCTTGACGCGAACCTTGACGTTGTAATCGATCACTCTCTTCACACTAACCACGATTTTCATGATGAACTCTCGTTGCACAAAATGACGTGAGGAATGTTGCTCGCTCCGGCAACCGTGCGCCGCTGGATAGCACTCGGTCGGCCGCCTAACGATCTAGCCGTCGACTCGCTCGAAAACAGCGGCGATGCCCTGTCCGCCACCAATGCACATCGCAACTAGCGCGTAGCGCCCCTGTACACGATCCAATTCATGAATCGCCTTGGTGGTGATGATCGCGCCGGTGGCGCCCACGGGATGGCCCAGCGAGATGCCGGAGCCGTTGGGGTTCAGCTTATCCCGGTCAAGGCCGAGCTCTTGTGCCACGGCGCAGGCCTGGGCGGCGAATGCCTCGTTTGCCTCGATGACATCGATCTGCCCCAGGTCGAGTCCGGTTCGCTGCAGTACCAGCCGTATCGCCGGCACTGGGCCGATGCCCATGTAGGCGGGCTCCACACCCGCATGGGCATAGCCAACCAGGCGCGCCAGAGGTCGCAGGCCCAGCTCGCGGGCCACATGCGCCTCGGCAAGCACCACGGCGGCTGCGCCGTCATTGAGGCCCGACGCATTGCCGGCAGTAACCGTGCCGGCGGCCTTGTCGAAGACTGGTCGCATGCCTGCAAGCTGCTCTGCGGTCACGTCAACACGCACATGCTCGTCCGTATCGAACCGGCGCGTCCCCGTGCGGGTATTCACTTCGATCGGGACGATCTGGGAGGCGAAGCGTTGCTCGGCGAGGGCGCGACTGGCACGTCTTTGGCTCTCGAGGGCGAGGGCGTCCTGTTGTGCGCGGCTGATGCCATAGCGTTTGGCAACGTTCTCGGCCGTGATGCCCATGTGGACCTGCTGCCAGGGGTCATGCAGCACGCCATTCATGTAGTCGATGGCGCTGGCATCACCCAGGCGGCTGCCCCAGCGCATTCCAGCCAGGAGGAAGGGCCCGCGGCTCATGCTTTCGGCCCCGGCGCCAATGGCAATAGACGCGTCTCCTAGCTGGATGGCCTGAGCTGCCGAAATGATCGCCTGCAGCCCTGAACCGCAGAGCCGATTGACGTTGAAGGCCGGCGTGGTTACAGGAATGCCCGCGTCGATGGCGGCGATGCGGCCGAGGTAGGCATCCTTTGGCTCGGTGGGGATCACGTTCCCCATCACCACGTGCTCGACCCGTTCCGGGGCGACGCCGGAACGCTCCAACGCAGCCCGAACTACGCTGGTGGCAAGCGAGGCGAGAGGGATATCTTTCAGCGAGCCACCAAAGCTGCCTATCGCTGTCCGAACCGCCCCGACGACGAGAGTTTCTCGCTCTGACATGAAATCGTCCGTCCCGTAAGTTTGATGTTCCGCTGCAGCTTTGCAGCGATGGGTTGTCGGTATTCTTGGGAAGCCGCGCCCCTTCGACATCGTCCACTCGGCTTAGCCTGGCGCTTCGAGGGAGGCATAGCGAAACCGGGCAGGCTGGCGTGCCTACGGCGACTCCGACGGATGCACGCACAGATAATGGCATCCGCTTGAAGGGGCGCCAGCCTGCCTGGGGCTGATGATGGATGTCGGACCATGGCCAGGTTGTCGGAATGGATGAACGCACCTGGCCGTATGGCTGGATTGAGTGGCGTTATTCCTTCGCACCGTCGGTGGCCGGAGCACGCCCGGGAGGTTGATTCAGGCGCTCGCCTGGCGCTGCTTGACCAGCGTCAGCGCGGTGTCCTCGATCATGTCTTCCTGACCGCCCACCATGCCGCGCCGCCCCATCTCGACAAGAATCTCGCGCGCCGAGACGCCGTACTTCTTCTCGGCCCGTTTGGCGAACAAGAGGAACGAGCCGTAGACCCCGGCATAGCCCATGGTCAGGGCGTCGCGGTCGCTGCGGATGGGGAAGTCCATGATCGGCACCACCCGATCTTCAGCGACGTCCTGGATGCCGAACACGCTGACGCCGGTCTCGATGCCCATGCGGTCGCAGACTGCCACCAGCACTTCCATCGGCGTGTTGCCGGCGCCCGCACCGAGGCCTGCGCATGCGGCGTCGATGCGGGTCGCCCCGGCGCCGATGGCGGCGATGGAGTTGGCCACGCCCATCGACAGGTTGTGATGGCCATGGAAGCCGATCTCGGTCTCCGGCGCGAGCACTTCGCGCAACGCGGCGACGCGGGCCGCCACGTCGTCGGGGAGCAGGTAGCCCGCCGAATCGGTGATGTACACGCAGTTGGCGCCGTAGCTTTCCATCAGCTTGCCCTGGGCGGCGAGGCCTTCGGGGCTGTTCATGTGCGCCATCATCAGAAAGCCCACGGTGTCCATGCCCAGCTTGCGGGCATGGCTAATGTGCTGTTCGGAGACATCCGCCTCGGTGCAGTGGGTGGCCACGCGAATGGTGGAAACCCCAATTTCATGGGCCATCTTCAGGTGATCGACGGTACCGATGCCCGGCAGCAGCAGCGCCGACACCTTGGCTCGCTTCATCAGGGAGATGACCGCCGAGAGGTATTCCTCATCGCTGTGCGCGGGGAAGCCGTAGTTGACCGAACTACCGCCCAGGCCGTCGCCGTGGGTGACTTCGATCAGCGGGACGCCGGCGTCGTCCAGGCCCTGGGCGATATTTTTCATCTGCTCCAGGCTGATCTGGTGGCGCTTGGGGTGCATGCCGTCGCGCAGGCACATGTCGTGTACGGTGATTTTCTTGCCGCGAAGGTCCATGGCGCGCTCCTTAAAGGTCGGTCTGCTTGAGCAGTTCTTCGGCGAACATCTCGGCGGTGCGGGCCGAGGCTGCGGTCATGATGTCGAGGTTGCCGGCGTATTTGGGCAAGTAGTCGCCCAGACCCTCTACCTCCATGAAGACGGAGACGCGATTGCCGTCGAAAACCGGCCCGTTCACCAGCTGATAGCCCGGCACATACTTCTGCACCTCGGCGATCATCGCGTGGATCGATTCGGTGATGGCAGCCTCGTCCGGCGTACCTTCCACCAGGCAATGCACGGTGTCGCGCATGATCAGCGGCGGCTCGGCGGGGTTGATGACGATGATCGCCTTGCCCTTTTTCGCGCCGCCGACCTGTTCCACCGCACCGGCAGTGGTGCGGGTGAATTCGTCGATGTTCTTGCGCGTGCCCGGCCCGACCGACTTGGACGCGGCGGTGGCGATGATCTCGGCGTATTCGACCGGCTGAACGCGCGACACTGCGGCCACCAGCGGAATGGTCGCCTGGCCACCACAGGTGACCATGTTTACGTTCGTCGCCCCGGCCTTGAGGTTGTCCTTCAGGTTCACCGGCGGCACGCAGTAAGGGCCGATGGCCGCAGGGGTGAGGTCGATCATCAGCACGCCCAGCTCGGTCAGCTTGCGGCTGTTTTCGGCATGCACATAGGCGCTGGTAGCGTCGAAGGCGATGCGGATGTCATCGGCCGCGACGTGCGGCAGAAGGCCGTCGACGCCCTCGGCGGTCACTTTCAGGCCCATTTCCTCGGCGCGCTTGAGGCCCTCGGATGTCGGGTCGATGCCCACCATCCAGACCGGCTCCAGCACTTCGCTGCGCTTGAGCTTGTACAAGAGGTCGGTGCCGATGTTGCCAGGCCCTATCAGGGCGCAGCGGATCTTCTTGCTCATGATGTTCTCCCGATTGAGATGCAGGTCACTCGATGAAGCGCAGGCTGGATTCGCCGATCCCGCTGAGCGTCAGGCTGACCTGGTCGCCAGCGGCGACCGGAACCAGAGGGGCGAGGGCGCCCGACAGGATGATTTCGCCCTTGCGAAACGGAATGCCCAGTCGACCGAGGGTGTTCGCCAGCCAGGCTACGGCAGCGCAGGGATGGCCCTGCACCGCGCTGCCCAGGCCGCTACCGGCGGGCTCGCCGTTCTTCAGCAGCTGTAGCTGCACTTGGGCGAGGTCGATCTCGCGGGGGGCGATGCGCTGCGGGCCTAGGGCGAAGACACCGCAGGAGGCGTTATCGGCCACGGTGTCCTCGATGCGGATCTGCCAATTGTCGATACGCGAATCGACAATCTCGAAGCAGGGCGCGACGTACTGTGTCGCGGCGAGGACATCGTCGGCGCTGATCTCGGTGCCGGTCAGGTCTTCTCCGAGGATGAAGGCGATCTCGCCTTCGGCCCGCGGCTGTACCAGGCGGTACGCGCGCAGGCTGACGTCGCTGGCGTCGGGAACCTGCATGCGATCGGTCAGGAAGCCGAAGTCGGGCTGATGCACGTTCAGCATCTGCTGCACGGCCTCGCTGGTGACGCCGATCTTCTTGCCAATTACGCGCTCACCGAGCTGCTCGCGGCGCTGCAGAAAGCGCAGGGAGATGCGATAGGCATCCTCGAGCTGGATGTCCGGGTGGCGATGGGTCAGGGGTGGCAGGCTGCGCCGTCCTTGCAGGGCGTTGAACAGTTCGTCGCCCAGCGTCTCGATCAGGTGAAGGTTCATAGATGCGCTCATGTCGGATGCAAGAGAGGTGTTGGTGCTAGCGCGGGCCCCAGAGGTCCGGAAGGCCACGGTCGGTGGTGGCGATCAGCCGCTTGAGCAGAGCCTTGAGCATCTTCGCGTCCACCTCGCCGAGACGCGCGACCAGATCCTGCTCAACCGCCTTGGCCAGCGCGATTTCTTCCAGTGAGGCCTCGCGACCGGCGCCGGTGAGGACATAGCGGTCCGCGCCGGCGATACGCTCAATGGCGACCAGGCCCTGCTTTTCGAGAAAGCGCATGGTGGCCGGGGTGACGGAGAAGCCGGTGTAGGCCACAAACTCATTGAGCTCTTCGAGGGTTAGCCCATCGCGTATGCACAGCACGGAAAGTACGAAGAAGGCATGCTCGTCCAGCTGCTGGCTGCTCAACAGGTGGCGCAGCTCGTTCAGCAGTTGGTAATGGGCGCGACCCAGCAGGTAGCCCAGCAGGTCCTCGGTGTAGCTGCATTCGGGGGGCGGCGGGCTGCCCAGACGCAGGTCCTTGCCCGGCTGCCGCGTGGCAAGGGCGTACTGGCCGCTCTGAAAGGCCAGCGGCGGGGCATCGCAATAGTCGAAGGCCATTACCTCGCCAACGAAGATCACGTGATCGCCACCTTCATACTGAAAGGCCGTGCGGCACTGAAAACGGGCGGTGCACTGCGGCAGCAGTGGCGCTGCGCTGATGCCCTGGTCCAGGTCGATGCCGGCAAACTTGTCCTCTCCCTGGCGGGCGAAGCGGCTCGACAGCTCTTCTTGCTTATGGGACAGCACGTGAACATTCCAATGCTTGGCCTGGCTGAACGCCGCAAGGCTCCTGGCATTCTTGGCCAGGCTCCAGAGCACCATGGGCGGGTTCAGCGAAACCGAATTGAAACTGTTGGCTGTTACACCCACCGGCTCGTCGTCTATGCCACGGCTGGTAATGATGGTGACCCCGGTGGTAAAGGTGCCGAGAGCGGCGCGAAAGGACTGCGGATCGAAGCTGGTGTATGCGTTCATGACATGCCCGCCGGACTGGGATTACGTGAGCGCTGAGTATCGATAGGCCGGTCGGTACCAACATCGTCTCAACGGACTAACGCGGAGGCGGCGGTTCAGGTCGTCCGTTTGGACGTGGCGCGGTTGTCGGCTAGGGCGGCATGTTCCGGCGCTGGCGCCCGGTTTGAGAGCGCCCCGCCCCCGCCCGTCCCCGGCACTCAGGGACTGGTGCAGTCATTACTGCCCCATAAGGACATCCCATGCTGAACCGCATCACCCTCGCTCAGCGCCTATGGCTCTGGGCCATGCTTGCCAGCTTTCTGTTCTTCTGCGCCGTGGGGCTGGGCTGGCACGGCCTGTACCAGGCCCGCGACAGCTTGCGTGTGGTGCATGACCAGCGATTGATGGCGCTGGAGGAGTTCGCCGAGATTGGTCGGCGCCTGGATGAAAACCGTCGCTTGGTGCTGCTGGCCTTCCAATACGACCCCAGCGGGCAGCTGGTACGCGCTCATGAGCGTCCGGTCGGGGTGCATCTGGATGCCATCGAGGCCAACAACGAGGCCATTGCTGCGCTCTGGGCGCAAGCGGTCACCTGGTCCGGCGAACAGGCGCACGCCGACGCGTTCGAGGCGGCCTACGCGGAGTGGCTGCTGGAACTCGACAGTGTCCTGGCCTCGCTGCGTCTGGAAGACTTCCGCTCCGACGGCATGGTGGCGTTTCTCGGCATCGGCATGCCGCTGGGTGAGCAGGCGATGCGGGCATTGGATGGCTTGCGCGAGGCTCAGCGGGTCCTCACTGAACAGGATTATCGAGCCGCAGAGCGGCGCTACCAGTGGGTTTTGATGGCCTATCTGGCGCTGGCGGTGCTGGGTGTATTGGCTGGCGGCCTGACGGCGTTCTCTGTTCTAAGGCGTTTGCGGCGCGCTTTTGCCGTGGCCAGCGAGAGCCTGGGCGCGATGGCTGCCGGGGACCTGTCGCGCCCGGTTCCCCAGCTGGGTGAGGATGAGGTCGGCAGGATGCTGCGCGACATGGCGGTAATGCGCGACAGTTTGCGGGGGCTGATCGCCGCTGTGCGCCAGCAGATGCAGCGGCTGGAGCGTGAAGCGCGGAACATGGCCGACGTGGCGGCCGGATCGTCGGTCGCCACGCAACAGCAGGCGGTGGCGGTCGATGCCATGTCCCGCTTGGTCAAAGGGCTGTCGCACACCATCGAGCGGGTCGAGACCCACGCGCAGGCCACGAGGCGAACCACCGAGGAGTCGGCCAGTCACTCCGCTGAAAGCGAGCGTGCGGTACGCGCCATGGCCGATGAAATGCAGGGCATTTCGGAGGTGGTGGCGGACACCGCGCGGCACATTCGTGAGCTGGACGTTCTGTCTGGCGATATCAGTAGCGTACTCGGGGTTATCCGGGAGGTGGCCGAGCAGACCAACCTGCTGGCGCTCAATGCTGCCATCGAGGCGGCCCGAGCCGGCGAACAGGGGCGGGGTTTCTCCGTTGTTGCAGATGAGGTGCGCCTGCTGGCCAGGCGCACCGGGAACTCCGTTGCCCAGGTCAGCGACATCGTCGCGCGCATCCAGAACGGCACCCAGGACGTGGTGCGCAGTATGGGCAGGGCCGAACAGCGGGTGCGGGATGGGGTCGGCCTGGCTGACAACGCGGGCGCCGCAATCGCACAGATCAGGCACGGTACCGAGCGGGTGATCGAGGCGGTAAGCGGCATTGGTGATGCGGTCCAGGTTCAGGCGCGGGCAATGCGCGAGATCACCGAACAGGTCGAGGGGGTGGCCGGCGGCACCCGGGAGCTGTCGCACAGCGCCGAGCGCGGCGCCGAGGCGGCGGCCGATCTGGATCGCCTGGCCGCCGAGCTGGCTCGCCTGTCGGCGCGCTTCATTGTCGAGGGCGCTTCCCATGAGGTTGCGTCTAGTCCGCTTTGACGATGAACCGCCTTGCCCTCCCGTTGGATTATCCAGTCACGCCTGCGCAACCGCGCGATAACAAGAGAGAGCCGACGATGACTGCGACTCGGGAAAAAACGCCACAAGAAATCGAATTGATCGAACGTGCACGGCGCCTGGTGCCGCAGCTCAAGATGCGTGCGGCTCAGGCCGAGCGCGAGTTCAAGGTGCCGGTCGAAACCATTGCCGATATGCAGGAGATGGGGCTTTTCCGTGCTCTGCAGCCCAAGGCCTACGGCGGCTACGAGATCGACCTGCGGGCCTTCTTTGAAATCCAGATGACCCTTGCAGAGGGCTGCATGTCCACCGCCTGGGTCTACGGCGTGCTTGGCGTCCACCCCTGGCAGCTGGCCCGCTATCCCCTTGAGGCCCAGCAAGACGTCTGGGGCGAGGACAGCAGCACCCTGATGTCCTCCACCTACATGCCGGTGGCGAAGGTCACGCCGGTTGAGGGTGGCTACCGCATCAGCGGACGCTGGGGCTTCTCCAGTGGCAGCGAGCACTGCAGCTGGTGCCTGCTGGGCGGCATCATCCCGCCGGACGGCGACCAGCCTGCCGAGCACGGCACCTTTCTCGTGCCGCGCAGCGACTACCGCATCGAGCACAACTGGGACGTGCTGGGCCTGCGTGGCACCGGCAGCCACGACATCGTGGTGGAAGATGCCTTCGTGCCGGCCTATCGGATCCAGCGCACCAATAATTGGACTGTGGAGGCCACGCCCGGCCGTCTGGCCAACACCAATCCGATCTACGCCATTCCCTTCGCCCAGATCTTTGCGCGCGCGGTGTCCACGTCCGCCATGGGTGCGCTGCAGGGTGCGATCGACGAGTTCCGCAGCAATGCCGCGCAGCACATCGGCAAGCACGGCGCCAAGACCGCCGAGGATCCGGGCGCGCAGAACGCGGTAGCCGACGCCACCATCACCCTGGACATGCTCAAGCTGGTGCTGGAGCGCAACTACGGGCAACTGATGGAGCTGGCGCAGGCCAACGAATACCCGGACGTCGAGACCCGGCTGTTGTACCGCTTCCAGTCCTCCTATGTGACCAACGTCTGTGCCGAGAAGGTCAACGAGCTGCTGCGCTGCATGGCTGCCTCGGGGCTGTACAGCAGCAATCCGGTGGCGCGCATCTTCCGCGATCTGCATCAGGCGCGCGGGCATATCGCCAACAACTACATGGCCTACGGCCGCAGCTATGGCGCGGTACTGCTGGGTCTGCCCAATCCCGATCCCTTCGTTTGACGGCGACCGTACCGTTCGGCACTCCGTGGCCGGCGGTGCGGCGAAGAATTTCCCCTGGTGCAGGGCAAAATAACAATGACAAGCCAAGCTTCGACTGAAACCCGTTACGACGTCATCATCGTAGGCTCCGGCGCTGGCGCCATGACGGCGGCCGTGTTCGCCGCCGACGAAGGGCTGTCGGTCCTGATGATCGAGAAGACTGCCCAGTATGGCGGCACCTCGGCCATTTCCGGTGGCGGCATCTGGATTCCCAACAACCACCATTTCCAGGCCAAGGGTGGCAACGACAGCTTCGACAGGGCCTGGACCTATCTCAAGGCTGCCGTCGGCGACCGCGTCGACGACGCGCGGCTGCGGACCTACCTGGAGCAGGCGCCGCGGATGGTGCGTGAACTCGAGGAATGCAGTCGCGTGCGCTTCGCCGTCGCCGAAAAGTACCCCGATTATTACCCGCATCTGCCCGGTGCCTTGCCTGGCGGACGCTCGTTGGACCCAGAGATCTTCGATGCCAGCGTGCTCGAGGAGGAGTTCAGCAATCTGCGCCCGGCTTCGGCGACCACGTTGCTGATGGGCAAGATTGCCTGGACCGCGCGTCAGGCACACAAGGCCATGTCACGCAGCTTCGGCTGGCGCCTGATGCTGCTGGGGCTGATGCTGCGCTACAAGATGGACTTCAAGTGGCGGCGCAAGACCGATCTTGACCGCCGAACCGCCCTTGGCGCTTCGCTGGTGGCCTCGCTGCGCCGGTCACTGATGGATCGTCAGGTGCCGCTGTGGTTACGCACCGATTTCCGTGAGCTGCTGGTCACGGACGGACGTGTCAGTGGCGTTCGCGTCGAGCGCGATGGCGAGCTGATCGACCTGCACGCCTCGCGTGGGGTGATTCTCGGCTCCGGCGGTTTCGAGCACAACCAGGCCCTGCGCGAACGCTACCTGCCTAAGCCCACAAGCGCCGCCTGGAGTGCTACGCCACCGGGCGCCAATACCGGCGCCGCGCTGGAGGCAGCACTGGCCGAGGGGGCCGCTACCGATCTGATGGAGCACGGTTGGTGGGCCCCCACCATTGCCGTGCCGGGCGAGGAAAAGCCCCGGCCGATCTTCGCCGAGCGCGCCTTTCCCGGCTCCATCGTCGTCAACGGCCGCGGGCAGCGCTTCGTCAACGAAGCGGCGCCCTACCTGGAGTTCGTGGCGGCCATGTATCGCGACAACCAGGCTACCGACGGCCAGTCGCTGCCGGCCTGGGTGATCTTCGACGCGCGTTTCCGCTTCCGCTACGCCATGGGCCCGCTGATGCCGTCACAGATCATGCCCGACGAGCGCCTGCCAGCCGAATGGCTCAACACCCTGTACTACAAGGCAGACACCCTCGACGCGCTGGCACAGCAGATCGGTGTGGATTCGGCCGGCCTTCAGGCGAGCGTTGCGCGTCTGAACGGCTTCGCCCGTAGCGGCGAGGACCTTGACTTCGGCCGAGGCGGCAATGTGTTCGACCGTTATTACGGCAGTGTCGACGTCAAACCCAACCCCTGCCTGGCGCCCCTGGAGAAGGGGCCGTTCTACGCAATGCGCATGGATGCCGGGGACATTGGCACCAAGGGCGGGCTGCTGACCAACGAGCATGCCCAGGTGCTGCATGGCAATGGCGAGGTGATTGAGGGTCTGTACGCGATTGGCAACACCTCCGCGTCGGTGTTCGGCACCACCTATCCGGGCGCCGGCGGCACGCTGGGCCCTGCCATGACTTTCGGCTACGTCGCCGCCAGGCACCTGTCCGGTCAGCGCTGAGGAACGGCACATGAGCACTTATGATGACGAAGGCGTGACCGAAATCCTGCCGCCCTTGCGTGTCGACGAGCCTGATCGGCACACATGGGATGATACTTGCGACCTGCTGGTGGCGGGTTGGGGAGCCGCCGGTGCCTGCACCGCGCTGGAAGCTCATGCAGCGGGTCTCCAGGTCCTGATAGCCGACCGCTTCCAGGGCGGCGGAGCCAGCGCCAAGAGCGGCGGAATCGTCTATGCCGGGGGCGGCACGCGCCAACAGCGCGACGCGGGGTTCGTCGATACGCCTGCGGCCATGTTCGAGTACCTGCGCCATGAGACGCAGGGCGCCGTTGGCGATGACACCTTGCGGCGTTTTTGCGAGCAAAGCGTGGAGAACCTGCAGTGGCTGGAAAGCCATGGTGCCAGGTACGGATCGAGCATTCCGCCCGGAGGCGGCAAAACCTCCTATCCGCCGGATGGTTACTACCTCTATTACTCGGGCAACGAGAAGGTGCCGGCCTATGCCGGTTTGGCGGCGCCGGCCCCACGCGGGCATCGCACCGTCGGCAAGGGACAGAGTGGCCAGGTGCTCTACGATCAGCTGCGAGCCGCCTGCCTGCGCGCGGGCATTCGCACGCGCTTGCAGTCAAGCATCCGCCGCCTGGTACTCGATGACGAAGATACGGTGGTTGGTGCTGAACTCTGGTGCCTGACGCCAGGGAGCCGTCAGGCCCGCATCCATGCGCGCCTGGCTGCCGCTGCCGAACGCTGGCAAAACCTCGCGCCGAGATACAGCGACCGGCTGCGCGCACGCCTTGCGCGCATCGAGCGTGACTACGCACGGCCGCTGGCGGTTCGTGCCCGATGCGGCGTGGTGCTGAGCACCGGCGGCTTCATTTTCAATCAACAGATGCTGCGCGAGCATGGTGCCCGCTACCTGCTCACCTTCAAGGTGGGCGCCACCGGTTGCGACGGCTCGGCCATACGCCTGGGCGCCAGTGTCGGTGCGGCCAGCGCCCAGCTCGACCGGATTTCCGCTTGGCGCTTCCTCAGTCCGCCGCTGTGTTGGCCCAAGGGCATGGTGGTGAACGGCCAGGGGCAGCGCGTCTGCAACGAGGAGGTCTACGGGGCCACGCTGGGCGTACGCCTGTGCGAGGAACACGACGGCAAGGGCTGGCTGATCCTCGATCGGAGCCTGCGCAGTCAGGCACTGAAGGAAACCCTGCGCGGTGGCTATTGGTGGTTCCAGACGATGCCGGCATTGCTGCTGATGCTGTTCGCTCGCAAGGGCCGGACCATCGAGGCGTTGGCCGAGGCGATCGGCGCCGAACCCGCCACGCTGTCCGACACCCTGGCTCGTTACAACGCCGCTGCGCGTGGCGAGGGCGAGGATGAGACGGGCAAGTCAGTGGACAGCCGGCAAGCGCTGGAGCAGGGGCCGTTCTATGCCTGCGACATCTCCGTCGGTAGCGCTGCCTATCCCATGGGCGGTCTGACCCTCGGCGGGCTGCGGGTGGAGGAGAGCAGCGGGGCCGTGCTCGATCAGTCCGGCAAACCGATCCCTGGCCTCTACGCCGCCGGCCGCGCTGCCGTCGGCATCCCGTCGCACATGTACATCAGCGGTTTGTCGCTGGCCGACTGTGTGTTTTCCGGTCGGCGCGCAGGCCGCGCCGCCGCCGCCATCGCCAGGCCCGTGCCGGAAAAGGTCGCCGTATGAGCCATCCAAGCATGCCCGCTGTCATCGCCGCGGCAGCGCCCCAGCGCTGCGTACGCTCGGACGAATGCCGGTGCCTTCACATGAGTATTGAGCCATGAGCAACTACATAGCACTGCGGGTCGCGCAGGTCGTCGAGGAAACCGCCGATGCCCGCTCGCTGGTTTTCGAGGTTCCGCCGAGCCTGGCCGAGGCGTTTCGCTATCGACCCGGCCAGTTCCTCACGCTGCGCGTGCCCCACGGCGATGACTGGTTGCCGCGCTGCTATTCGCTGTCGAGCACGCCGCTGCTGGAGGAACCGCTGCGGGTCACCATCAAGCGTGTTGCCGACGGACGTGCATCGAACTGGCTCTGTGACCAGCTGCGCGCCGGAGACAGTCTGCAAGTCCTTCCGCCGGCAGGCGTGTTCGTGCCCAAGCGTCTGGAGGGTGACCTGCTGCTGTTTGGCGGCGGCAGCGGCATCACGCCGGTTTTGTCGATTCTGCGCTCGGCGCTGCTCGCAGGCACAGGCCGGATCCTGCTGATCTACGCCAACCGCGACGAAGCCTCGGTGATTTTCCGCGACGAATTACGCGAGCTCGCCAGGGCGCATCCCGGTCGCTTGCAGGTGGTGCACTGGCTGGACTCGATCCAGGGCATCCCCTGCGCCGAGCAGCTTGCCGAACTGGCTCGTCCCTTCGTCCGCGCCGAGGCCTTCATTTGCGGCCCGGGACCCTTCATGGATACCGCCGTCAGCGCGCTGAAGGTCCTGGGTATGCCAGGGCCGAGCATCCATGTGGAGCGTTTCGTCTCGCTGCCAGGCGAGGGTGAAATCCAGCCCATGGCCGCCAGCGAGGCGGCCTCTGCCGCGGCAGTCACGGTGGAGCTGGACGGCGAGCAGCATCAGCTCGAATGCGAGGCCGGAGAAACCTTGCTGGCCGCCATGGAGCGCGCGGGCCTCAAGCCGCCCAGTGCCTGCCGTGTTGGCGGCTGCGCCTCGTGCATGTGCACCCTGGAAAACGGGCAGGTCGAGCTGCTCATCAACGATGCGCTGGACCCCTCGGAGCTGGAGGAGGGCTGGATCCTCACCTGCCAGGCCGTGCCCACCAGCGACCAACTGCACATTCGTTTTCCGTGATCACCAGGCGACCCCGAACATGACCGACACTAATTCGCCCAAGACACTGCTTGAGCCAACCGCTGCTGTTGCGCCCAGGACCCTCCCGGCACTGCTGGCGGAGGCATCACGGCGCTTTGCCGGGCTCGCTGCGATAGAAGAGAACGGCGTGGTCACTGGCTACGCCGAGTTGCCCGAACAGGTCATGGCCGTGACTCGTAGCCTGCTCGCCCGTGGCATCGAAGAGGGCGATAGGGTCGCCATCTGGGCGCCGAACTGCCGGGCCTGGATCATCGCTGCCCTCGGCATTCACTGCGCGGGTGCGGTGATGGTGCCGATCAATACCCGCATGAAGGGTCCCGAGGCAGCCGATGTGTTGGCCCGCAGCGGGACTCGGCTGCTGTTTCTGTGCCGGGAATTCCTAGGCGTCGATTACCCGGCGCTGCTCCAGCCTTTCCGACCGGATAGCCTGGAAGGCGAGATCATGCTCGATGAGCCGGTCTCGGTCGATGGACGGCTCGGATGGCAGGCGTTTCTCGATGAAGGGGCTTCAGTGTCCCTGGAGCGGGTCAAGGCCAGAATGGCCGCGGTAACGCCCGAGCATGTCAGCGACCTGCTGTTCACCTCCGGCACCACCGGCAAACCCAAGGGCGTGCTGAGCACCCAGGGCCAGCTTCTTCGCGCGTTTCACGAATTTGGCAAGGAGATCGGAATCGGGCCGGGCGATCGGTACTTGATCGTCAACCCGTTCTTTCACGCGTTCGGCTACAAGGCTGGCTGGATCAGCTGCCTGCTGGCTGGCGCAACGATTCTGCCGCACGCGGTATTCGACGCCGACGTGGTGATCCGGCGCATCGCCGAGGATCGCATCAGCGTACTGCCAGGCCCGCCGACGCTGTACCTGTCGATGCTGGCGCATCCGCAGTTGGCGCAGACCGATCTGTCCTCGCTGCGCGTCGCGGTCACCGGAGCGGCCACCATCCCCGCGGTGCTGATCGAGCGCATGCGTACCGAACTGGGCTTCGAGGTGGTGACCACGGCCTACGGCCTCACCGAGTGCGGCGGGCTGGCGACCATCTGCGACCCCGCCGCGCCGCCCGAGGTGGTTGCCGCCACCAGCGGACGGCCCATCGCCGGGACCGAGGTGAGCATCCGCAATGCCGAGAGCCAGCCTCTGCCTGCGGGAGAAACCGGCGAAATCTGTCTGCGCGGCTTCCACGTCATGCGCGGTTATTTCCAGGACCCCGAGGCCACCGCCGAGGCGATCGACAGCGACGGCTGGCTGCACACCGGTGACGTGGGGCGGCTCGACGAGCAAGGCAATCTGCAGATCACCGACCGCCTAAAGGACATGTTCATCGTGGGTGGCTTCAACTGCTACCCGGCAGAGATCGAAGCCGTGTTGCTCCAGCATCCGGCTATTGCCCAGGTGGCGGTGATCGGCGTGCCGGACGAACGCATGGGGGAGGTCGGTTGTGCCTGCGTGGTACGCCACGCGAACCAGCCGCTGGAAGCGGCCGAGCTCATCGCCTGGTGCCGTGAGCGAATGGCCAACTACAAGGTGCCGCGCCTGGTGCGCTTCTTCGAGGCGCTGCCCCTGAACCCGTCCAACAAGGTCGCCAAGAACGACCTGCGCGCGCTGCTGGCGACCTGAGCCGCAGCGGGCAACCTCGATTCCTGGCTGCCGGGTCACCGGCCGCAACCCGGAGCGATAGCAGTAAAACAACAAGAACGGAGATAGCTATGAGCGTGAAGAAAGCGAGTTTTGTCCCGCACTTGCTGGGTGTATCGGTTGCCATTGCCAGCAGCGCTGCGGTGGCCGGCCCATCCTTCGAGATCGGCGAAAGGACCACAATCGATACCGCCCTGACGGTCAACTACACCGCCTCGGTACGGACCGGCAAGCAGGCCAAGCAGTATCTGGAGAGCCTCAACAACGATGACGGCACGCGCAACTTCGATCGCGGCTCGCTGATCACCAACCGCGTCAGCCTGTTCGGCGAAGTGCTGGTGCGCCATGACAACCTGGGGGCAGTGCTGCGTGGCAGCCACTTCTACGATGAGGCCTATCACGGGCGCAACGACAACAATTCCCCCGATACTGTGAACAAAGGCGGGCGCAACGACGCCTTCACGAGCGACACCCGGCGCGACAGCGGCGGCCGTGCGCGCCTGCTCGATGCCTATGTATACGGCAACTTCGACGTTCTTGATGGGCAGTACCTGTCGCTCAAGGCCGGCCGGCATCTGGTAGCGTGGGGCGAGAGCATGTTCTGGCCGAACATCAGCCAGGGACAGGCGCCGGTCGATGCAACCAAGTTCAACGTGCCGGGTACCGAGGCGAAGGACGCCTACCTGCCGGTGGGGCAGTTCTCGGCGTCCTGGTCGCTGAACGAGGACCTAGCGCTGCTGGGCTTCTACCAGTACGAGTGGGAAGAAACGCAGCTCAATCCGGTGGGTGACTACTTCAACGGCAGCGATATTTTCGGCCCCGGCGCCGAGTATTTCCGCTTCGCCGCGGGCAACCCGCAGTTCACCGCGCTGTCCTACGCCGGCGAGGAAAAGCCGCGCGACAGCGGCCAGTGGGGCCTGGGCCTGCGCTACCGGTTGACCGACAGCACCGAGCTCGGTCTGTTCCACTATCGCTACCACGAGCGCGTCGGTGCGCTGTTCTTCAATTTCGGTGGTGATACCCGCTATTCGTCCCTGTCCGGCAACGTGGCGCCCGGCACCTTCAAGCTGGGTTACTTCGAGGACGTGAAACTGACCGGGGTGAGTTTCAGCTCGAAGATCGGCGACGCGGTGCAGTTCGCCGGCGACCTCAGCTATCGCGACGGCTCGGCGGTCTACCTGGACAACGGCACGCCGGCACGCGGTGAAGTCTGGCAGGTGAACCTCAACGCGCAGTACCTCATCGGCCCGAGCTGGCTGTCGCACCAGACCTCGGTGTTCGGCGAAGTGATGCACCAGTACATCGAGTCGGTGGACCCGGTCGGTATCACCGTTGACGGGGTGAATATCGGCAGCTTCGACAGCTTCATCTATGACGGCCAGACCCGTGGTTCGACATTGCTCGGCCTGGGCGCCCAGATGGAGTACCCGAGCCTGTTCAGCGGCTGGGACCTGGTGACCAAGGTCAACTGGCAGCAGAACCTCGACGGCAGCGCGCTGCAGGGCATCGGCCGTGCCGAGAAGCGCCTGACCCTGGGGGCGGACTTCAAGTACCTGGGTAATTTCCAGGTGGGCGTGACCTACGTCGACTACCTCAGCTCACCGAACATTTCCCACGGGCGGATGATGGCAGACCGCGACTACCTGTCGTTCAACGCCAAGTACAGCTTCTGACCGCAAACTACCGCTGGCAAACCAGCTGACCGGAAGGTGGAGCGGGCGACCTGCGCTCCATCTTTGCGTCGGCTGCCGGCCATTCCTGCAATGGAGCCCGTATGTCGAACAGTTCCGTGGATGTATCGGTTTTCCAGCCGTTGCGCATCGGACCGCTGACCCTGCCCAATCGCTTTATCAAGGCGGCGACCAACGAAGGCGCGGCCCGCAACGGTATCCCCACCGGCCAGTCGCTGCGCCTGCACGAGCGCATCGCCGCCGGCGGCGCGGGAATGACCACGCTGGCCTACTGTGCGGTCAGCGCCGACGGGCGTACCTTGCCCGATCAGGTGGTGCTCGACCGCAACAGCCTGCCGCACCTGCGCGCGCTGACCCAGGCGGTGCATCGCCAGGGGGCGGCAGCGTCCGCGCAGATCACCCATGGCGGTTGCTTCACGTTCCTGCCGCCGAGTGGTTCCGCCTTGCCGCTGTCGGCCAGTGGAGGCTTCAACAAGGTCGGCATCATGAGTGGCATCCTGCGCAAGCAGGCCATGACCGAGGCGGACCTGGCGCAAGTGTCCGACGAGTTCGTGCAGGGTGCACGGCTGGCACGGGACGCGGGCTTCGACGCCGTGGAGCTGCACATGGGCCACGGTTACCTGCTCAGCCAGTTCATTTCGCCGCTCTACAACAAGCGCCGTGATGGTTATGGCGGATCGTTGGAGAACCGCATGCGCTTCCCGCTCAGGGTCCTGCGCCAGGTGCTGGACGCCGTGGGCAATGAGTTGGCGGTGGTCTGCAAGTACAGCGTCACCGACGGCGTACGCGGCGGCAACCGGGCCGAGGACGGCGCCGCCATTGCGCGCCTGCTCGAGGCCGAGGGTGCCCACCTGCTGGTACTGAGCGCGGGAATGAACGTCGAGTCGATAACCACGATGTTCGGCTCGTCGTTTCCCAAGGAGAACCGCGTCAGCACCGGCAAGCCGGTGATCGATGCCGTGGTAGCCCTGAAGAGCCTGCTGGAGCCGCAGGTGCGCTTTCGCGAGCTGTACCTGCTCGAGCATTCGCGCAAGGTACGCGCCGCCGTGCGCATGCCGTTGGCCTACCTCGGCGGGGTGAAAAGCCTGGAGGGCATCGAGCACCTGATGGCTCAGGGCTTCGATGCGGTGGCGCTGGGCCGGGTGTTACTGGCCGAGCCCGATTATGTCAACAAGCTGCGCTCCGGTGCCTGCCGTGACTCCATCTGCACGGCGTGCAATCGCTGCGTGGCGATGATGTACACGCCGGGCGGCACCTCTTGCGTGTTGGGCGAGCCGGGGGATGCGCAGCTCAACGCTGTTGGGGCCGCCTCGCTTTAGCGGCCTTCGAAACGGGGCGGGCGTTTTTCGAGAAACGCCTGCATGCCTTCCTTCTGGTCGCGGGTGGCGAACAACAGTGCCGCCGCTCGCCGTTCCAGGGCGAGGCCGGCGTCCAGCGACGCATCCATGCCCAGGAGGATGACTTCCTTGATCTGCTCGGCGGCAAGCGGTGGCATGGCGGCGATCGAGCGGGCCAGTCCCAATGCGTGACCCAGCACGTCGTCGTCGGCGACCACCTCGCTGACCAGCCCGGCGACCCACGCCTGTTCGGCATTCAGGGGCTGGCCGGTCAGTGCCATGTGCATCGCCTTGGCCTTGCCGACCGCGCGAACCAGGCGCTGAGTGCCGCCGATGCCGGGCATGATGCCGAGCCGGATTTCCGGCTGGGAAAAACGCGCGCTGCGTCCGGCAATGATGATGTCGGCGAGCATCGCCAGTTCGCAGCCACCGCCATAGGCATAACCGCAAACCGCGGCGATGACCGGCTTGGGGCAATTGCGGATCGGCGCCCAGAGTCGTTCGGTGTGGCGCTTGTAGAGCTCCATCGCGCCGACCTCAAGCATGTCCCCTATGTCACCACCGGCGGCGAACACCTGATCGCCGCCGGTGATCAGGATGCAGCGGGTCTGCCGATCTTCCGCCAACGTCGAAAACTGCGCCGCCAGCATCGTCTGCAGTTCGGGGCTGAGTGCATTGCGCGCGTGCGGGCGATGCAGCCGCAGCAGGGCGATGCCGGGTTCCGGACGCTCCAGCAGAACGGGAGGGGATGGATCGCTCATGCCATGACTCCGATGCTGGATCGAACACAGATTGTCAGAGGCGCCTGATCCACGCTCATCGTCCGTTCAGACGACGAGCGCCCCCACGGTGATTGCCCAGAATGCCGACAACATCGCAACAGGAGCAATTCATGGATATCCAGGCGGGCTTGGACTACAGCGGCAAGGTGGTGCTGGTGACCGGCGGCGCCCGAGGCGTGGGCGCCGGTATTACGCGCACTTTCCTCGCGGCCGGGGCGCGGGTGGTGGTGTGCGGTCGCAACGAGCCGGAGGTGCTGCTGCAGGTAGCGCAGAATTGTGCCAGCTTCATTGCCGCCGACGTGCGCGATCTGCAATCGCTGGAGGCCTTGTTCGGTGAGATCCGTCAGCGCTTCGGCCGCCTCGATGTGCTGGTCAACAATGCCGGTGGCAGCCCGCCGGCGGACGCGGGTACGGCATCGCCGCGCTTCCACGAGAGCATTATCCGGCTGAACCTGATCGCCCCGCTGAACGTCGCCCAACAGGCCAATGCGTTGATGCAGGAACAGGCCGAGGGCGGCGTGATCGTCTTTATCGGCAGCATCAGCGCCTTGCGGCCGTCGCCGCTGACGGCGGCCTACGGTGCGGCCAAGGCAGGGATCCTGTCGCTGGCCAGCTCGCTGGCGGTAGAGTGGGCACCCAAGGTAAGGGTGGTGGCGGTCAGCCCCGGTCTGGTGCATACCGAGCAGTCGCACCAGCACTATGGAGACGAAGCGGGCATCGCGGCAGTGAGTGCGACCATCCCGGCCAACCGTCTGGCGACCCCCGAGGATATCGGTGCGGCCTGCCTGTTTATCGCCTCCCCGCTGGGTGGCTACGCCAGTGGCTGCAACCTGCTGCTGCATGGCGGCGGCGAGCGCCCGGCATTTCTGGATGCCTCCAATGCCTGAGTGAGCGATTGGGCGACACCGGCAGACCGTGAGCGACGGTCCGCCGGCTGCAATCATGCGTGGCGCAGGAAATCCAGACAGCTGCGATTGAACAGCTCGCGATGCTCGACCTGAACCCAATGGCCGCAGCGGTTGAGGATGACCACCTGTGCCCGTTGGGCGTTGTCGACAATGTGCCGTGCGCCGCCGACCGGGTTGAAGTTGTCATTGTTGCCCCAGAAACACAGGATCGGGCAGGCGATTTCGCCCAGGCGCGCGGTCATGTTGGGGATCATCATGGTGCTGAAGAGGTTCTTCGGTTGGGTGACCGCAACCGCCACCCGCTCAGCCAGCAGCTCCTCGGGCAGGATCGAGGGATCGAATAGCTGCAGGCTCATCATGCTGCGCATTTCCGGCAGGCCGATAGGCCCGGCGCCGAACAGCGAGACCATGCGCTGGATGCCCGGCATCTGGAAATAAGTCTCGCGCTCCTCCACGCCGCCGGGCGCCAGCAGGATCAGCTTTTCTGCCAGTTCAGGCTCGGCCAGCGCCAGGCCCAGCGCGATGGCGCCCCCCAGTGAGTTGCCCAGCAGGGTGCAGCGAGTGATGTCCAGGGCCTGGGTGAAGGCGCGCAGCGTGGCAACGAAGAACTCCAGGTCGTACATGCCGGTGTCCGGCTTGTCGGAACGGCCGAATCCCGGCAGGTCGAGCACGATATTGCGGTAACCGGCCTCGGCCAGCACGGGGTAGTTGCCCTTGAAGTTGCTGAAGCCGCTGGCGCCGGGGCCGCTGCCATGCAGCCACAGCACTACGGGGCCCTGGCCCTCGTCCAGGTAATGCAGGCGCAGGCCGTTGTGCAGGGTCAGGTAATGGCCCACCGGCAGGGGCAGGTCTTGGTTCTGGGTCATCGCGGATTCTCCGATAGCAGGGAAGGGGCAACGGCATGCAGGGCGCCGTGTATCCCGTCACGCGATGGTCGGACGCCCAGTGGCGAAGGGCATCGTTCGTTCAGACGAGTCGGCGGGTGATCGCACACAAGACGTTCCGTTTAGTCCCCCTGGACGATGCGGCGCCGCGCGGCGACCCGAATCATGCGGACAAAACAAGAACCAGGGCGTCATGCCCGTCCGCAGGAGATTCGTTATGAAATTGCAGAACAAAGTCGCGTTCGTGACCGGCGCCGCCCAGGGCATGGGCCTGGCCATCGCCCGCCGCTTCGTGGAAGAGGGCGCTCGGGTAGTGGCCGCCGACATCAACCTCGACAGCCTGCGCGAAGGCCTCGGCGAGCTGGGCGACAAGGTGGTGCCGGTGGTTTGCAACGTCGCCGACAGCGCCTCGGTGGCCGAAGCGGTAAAGCTTGCCGAAAAACACTTCGGGCGTCTCGACATTCTGGTCAACAACGCCGGTGTCGGCGGTCTGGACAGCTTCCTCGACACCCCCGACGAGAGCTGGCAGCGCGTCATCGGCGTCAACCTCACCGGCGCCTTCTACTGTGCCCGTGAAAGCGCTCGTCTGATGGTCAAGGGCGGCGCCGGCGGCAGCATCATCAATCTCTCCAGTACGTCGGCGCTGACCGGCGAAGGCCCCAATCACTACTGCGCGTCGAAGGCCGGGATCATGGGGCTGACCCGGGGCATCGCCCGGGAGCTGGCGGGTCATGGCATCCGCGTCAACACCCTGGTGCCCGGTCCCACCGACACGCCGATGATGGCCGGCATTCCCGACGACATGATGGCGGACCTGCTCAAGGCCGTGCCCCTGGGGCGCCTGTGCGGCACCGACGAAATCGCCCGCGTCGCGACCTTCCTGGCCGGCGAAGACGCCAGCTTCATCACCGGTCAGAACATTGCCGTCAATGGCGGCATGGCCTTCATCTAAGTCTGGAGAATTAACAATGACTCAACGTCTGCAAGGCAAGATTGCCTTCGTCACCGGCGCAAGTTCGGGTATTGGTGAAGCCACCGCCATTCGCTTTGCCCAGGAGGGCGCCTTGGTGGTGCTCTGCGGGCGCCGTGAGGCGGCGCTGGCCGTGGTTCAGGAAAAAATTTTCAGCGCCGGCGGCCAGGCTGAAATCGCTGTGGCTGACGTCAGCGATGAGGCCGCTTATGTCGGGGCGATCGAAAGCACGGCCCAGCGCCATGGTCGCCTGGACATCCTGGTCAACAACGCCATGGCGTTCACCTGGGGCGCTGTGGACACCATGTCCACCGATGACTGGCATGCTAACTTCAGAACGACCGTGGACGGTACCTTCTGGGGCACCCGCACGGCGATGCGCCTGATGAAGGAAAAGGGTGGCGGCAGCATCGTCAATATCTCCTCGATCTGTGGCCAGTTCGGCACGGCCTGGATGAGCGGGTATTCGGCGGCCAAGGCCGCGGTGAACAACTTCAGCCGGGCGGTGGCCAGTGAAGGCGCACCCTATGGCGTGCGCTGCAACGTGGTCATCCCCGGGGTGGTCGATACCCCCGCCATGGCCGGCATGATGAGCGACGACAAGGCCCGCGGTAATACCGAAAAACTGATTCCCATGAAGCGTGTCGGCCAGCCGGTCGAGCTGGCCAACGCGATCCTGTTCCTGGCCAGCGACGAAGCGTCCTACGTCACCGGTGCCTGCCTTAACGTGGACGGCGGGCGCAGCTCCGACCTCTACACCGTGTTCGAGTGAGGTGCCCATGAGTGATCAGGATCTTTTGGCGCGTATCGACCGCCTGGAGTCGCTCGACGCGATTCGCCAGTTGGCGGGCAAGTACGCGCTGTCGCTGGACATGCGCGATCTCGACGCCATGGCCAACTGCTTTGCGCCGGACGTGCGTGTCGGTCGTGACAAGGTCGGCCGCGCGCATCTGAAGGCCTGGCTCGACGACACGATGCGTCTGCAGTTCCACGGTACATCGCATCATCTGGGGCAGCACATCATCGAGTTCAGCGATGCGGACCACGCCACCGGCGTGGTGTATTCGAAGAACGAACATGAGACCGGCCCGGAGTGGGTGATCATGCAGATGCTCTACTGGGACGACTATGAGCGCATCGACGGGCGCTGGTGTTTCCGCCGCCGGCTGCCGTGCTACTGGTACGCCACCGACCTGAACAAGCCGCCGATCGGTGGCTTGAAGATGCGCTGGCCGGGTCGCGAGCCCTACGCCGGCTCCTTCCATGAGCTGTTCCCGTCGTGGGATGCCTTCTGGGCCACGCGTCCGAACAAGGACGAACTGCCTGAAGTGGCTGAACCGGCGCCGCTGGAAGGCTTTCTGGCGACGATGCGCCGGGGCGTGGCGGACCCGAAAATCCGCGTGCGCTGACGTTACACCTCTTTGCCCACTCGCACGCCACTGCGGTGGGCTTTTTTTCGCCGTCTGAGCATCGCCGAAGCCGCCCCCGGCATCGGCCTCATTGAGGATCGATCGATGAATCCATTGTTTCAGCCGCTGCGGCTGGGTGAGCTGCAACTCGCCAACCGTATCGTGATGGCGCCGATGACCCGCAGCCGCGCCGATTCCCGTGCCGTGCCCACTGCCGAGATGGTCGACTACTACCGCCAGCGCGCCGGTGCCGGGCTCATTGTTGCCGAGGGTGCCGCGCCCTCGGCCGAGGGCCTCGGCTACTGCAGGACGCCGGGCATCTTCAACTCCGAACAGGTGGCCGCCTGGCGCGCGGTGACCGACGCCGTGCATGCCGAGGGCGGCCAGATCGTCCTGCAATTGATGCACGTCGGCCGTGCCGCCAGCCGCCACAACAAGCCGGCCGGCGCCCGCACCGTCGCACCCTCGGCCCTGCGCGCCAACACGCAGGTGTACAGCGACGCCGCCGGGATGGTCGATACCGATGAGCCTCATGCACTGACCACAGAGGAAGTGCAGGCGGTAATTGGCGATTACCGCCAGGCGGCAATCCTCGCCCGCGAGGCCGGTTTCGACGGCGTCGAGCTGCATTGCACCAGCGGCTACCTGCCGATGCAGTTCATGGCCAGTGGCAGCAACCGTCGCGAAGACGATTACGGCGGTTCGGTGGAAAACCGCGTGCGCTTCCCTGCCGAAGTGCTGGCGGCCATGGCCGAGGCCATCGGCGCGGGTCGTGTCGGCTATCGCATGTGTCCGGGCAATCCCTACAACGACATCCAGGATGAGGACCCCGCCGGCACGGCAGTGGCACTGATGAAGGCGGTTGCCGCGCTGGAGCTGGCCTACCTGCATATCATGCGCTCACCGGTCGCCGGACTGGATGCCTTCGCTCTGGCACGCGAGTACGGCCAGACGGCGTTGATCCTCAATGATGGCTTCGACGGCCCCAGCGCCGCGGCGGCGATTGAGGCGGGTCAGGGCGAGGCGGTGTCCTTCGCCCGTCACTTCATCGGAAATCCCGATCTGCCTCAGCGCCTGCGCAACGGATGGCCGGTGACGGGTTTCGACCGCAAGTCCCTCTACAGTGCAGGGCCGGCAGGCTATAGCGACTATCCGGCGTGGTCGGGTTGAGCTTCTTGCAGCGGTAAAAAAAGCCCGCTTCGTAAACGCGAAGCGGGCTTTTTCGTCGGGGCGCGTAGGTATGAATCAGCGTGCCCGTGGCTCGCGGGGCATGCCCAGGGCGCGCTCGGCGATTATGTTGCGCTGAATCTCGTTGCTGCCGCCGTAGATGGTGTCGGAGCGGGTGAACAGGAACAGCGACTGCAGGCGCGTCAGCTCATAAGGTGCGCCCTCGAGCAGTTCGGCCTGGTCGCCGAGCACGTCCATGGCCAGCTTGCCCAGCTCCAGATGCCAGGTCGACCAGGCCAGCTTGTAGATCATCGCCTCGCGGCGAAGGCTGCCGTCCTGGGTGCCGGAAAGCATGCGCAGCGAGTTGTAGCGCAGCACCTTGAGGCCGGACCAGGCCCGGGCCAGGCGCTGGCGGATCAGCGGGTCGCGGTCGGCGCCGCTGTCCTTGGCCAGGCGGATCACTTCATCCAGCTCGTTCTTGAACAGCATCTGCTGGCCGAGGGTGGATACCCCGCGCTCGAAGCCGAGCAGGGCCATGGCCACCTTCCAGCCATCGCCTGGCTTGCTGATGATGTTGTCCGCTGCGGTGACGGCATCAGCGAAGAACACTTCGTTGAACTCGCTGGTGCCGGTCAGTTGCTGGATCGGCTGCACCTCGATGCCCGGCTGATCCATGGGCACCAGCAGGAAGCTCAGGCCATGGTGGCCGACGCTGCCCGGCTCGGTACGGGCCAGCACGAAGCACCACTGGGATTCGTGGGCCAGCGAGGTCCACACCTTCTGGCCATTGATCAGCCAGTTCTCGCCGCTCTCGTCGAGTTGGGCGCGGGTCTTGACCCCGGCCAGGTCGGAGCCCGCGCTCGGCTCGGAGTAGCCCTGGCACCAGAACTCCTCGCCCCTGAGGATGCCGGGCAGGAAGCGCTGCTGTTGTTCCGGGCTGCCCATGGCGACCAGGGTCGGGCCGATCAGGCCTTCGCCGATGTGGCCCATGCGGCCGGGGCCGCCGGCGCGGGCGTACTCTTCATAGAAGATCACCTGCTGGCTGATCGACAGCTCGCGTCCGCCGAGGCTCCTGGGCCAGGCCAGGCCGATCCAGCCGCCCTTGGCCATTTCCCGTTCCCAGGCTTTGCGTTCTTCGGGGAACGCGTGTTCGTCGCCCGGTCCGCCGCGAAAGCGCAGCTTGGCGAACTCGCCTTGCAGGTGCTCTTCGAGCCAGGTGGCAACCTCCACGCGGAAGGCTTCATCCTCGGTACTGAATCCGATTTTCATGGGCGGGACTCCAGGATCAGGGTGGCCAGGCGCTCGCGGTGCCAGCTGGGGCTGCCCAGCATCTGCTCGCTGGCGCGGGCGCGTTTGAAGTACAGGTGCGGGTCGTACTCCCAGGTGAAGCCGACGCCACCGTGCAGCTGGATCGACTCGCCGGCACAGTGCATGAAGGCTTCGCTGGCTTCGCTCTTGGCGATGGCAGAGGCCTCGCCCAGCTCGCCGGCCAGTTGCGCGTCACCTTCGCCGGCCAGAGCCTCCTGGGCTACGCAGGCGGCGTAGTAGGCCACCGAGCGGGAGTTTTCGATGCTCAGCATCAGGTCGGCGCAGCGATGCTTGATGGCCTGGAAGCTGGCGATGGCGCGGTTGAACTGCTTGCGCTCGGCGATGTAGGCCAGCGTCAGGTCCAGGCTCTGCTGGGCGCCGCCGACCTGTTCGCAGGCCAAGGCGATGGCACCGATCTGCAGCACCTTGTCCAGTAGATCGGGGCCGCTGCTGGCCGGGTGCAGGCACTGCTCGGCGGTAAGCGCGACGTCGTTCAGCCGGATACGCGCCAGGCGGCGGGTCTGGTCCAGGGTCGGCAGGGTTTCACGGCTGATGCCGGCCTGGTTGGCCGGGACGGCGAACAGCGCCAGGCTGCCGTCATCTCCTTCGCAGGCGAGCAGCAGCAGATTGGCCTGCGCACCGTCCAGCACGGCGTCGTACTGACCGCTGAGCAGCCAGCCATCGGCCTGCTTGCGCGCCCTTGGCTGCTGCGCTTGGCGCCAGTCGCCACGCTGCTGCTGGTAGGCGAGGGTGGCGCACAGGCTGCCCGCGGCAAGCTCTGGCAACCACTGCTCGCGCAGTGCCTCGTTACTTCCCAGCAACAGGGCCGGGGTGGCGAGACAGGCGCTAGAGAGGAAGGGCGAGCAGAGCAGGCGACGGCCCATCTGCTCGAGCAGGATGGCCTGCTCGACAAAGCCAAGGCCGAGGCCGCCGTACTGTTCCGGCACGATCAGCGCCGGCCAGTACAGCTCCTGGGCAATCTGCAGCCAGACCTCTGGATTGAAGCCCTCCGGGCGCAGCATGGCATCACGCACTGCCGCCGAATCGGAGGCCTTAGCGAGAAAGCTGGCGGCGCTCTCCTGAATCATCAATTGCTCGTCGTTGAACGCGAAGTCCATTGCAGGCTCCTTGGGTCGACCTCTGTTGGCCGCGAGTCTGCGTGACCCTGCGCGCGGGCGAATCCCCAAAAAGGACTAGCAGGGGCGAGGCCCCTTTCTCTGCCAGCTTTAGTCTCAACGGACGATGAAGCGTGGGTAGGCGCTTCGCACAATGCACCTGTCATGAAACGACCAGTTCAGGAGCAGGGACATGATCGAGATCCGTGGATTGAGTTACTTCGTCGCTCAGGTCGCCAATTTGGGCGACTGGCAACGTTATGCTGAAGACGTGCTCGGCATGCCTGTCAGCCACGCCCCACAGGGTGGTCTCTATGTGAAGATGGACGAGCGTCCGTTTCGCATGCTGATCGTCGAGGGTGGCGAGGGCTGCTATCTTGCCTCGGGCTGGGAGCTGGCCAGCGCGGCCGCCTTCAAGCATGCCCTGCAGGTGCTGGAAGAGAAAGGCGTGGCCTTCACCCTGGGCAGCGCTCAGGAGATCGACCAGCGTGGCGTGCAGGAGCTGGCTCTCGTCGTCGATCCGTCCGGCAACCGCCATGAGCTGTCCTGGGGGCATCGTTCCGACTGCCTGCCGTTCGTCTCGCCGCAGGGCGTGCCGCGTTTCATCACCGGCGACATGGGGCTGGGACACACGGTGCTGCCTGCGCCGAATTTCGACGCCACTGTGGCCTTCGCCCGCGACGTATTGGGCTTCGAAGTTTCCGACATCTTCAATTTCCGCCCGGCGCCCGATGCGCCGCCGGTGCGCATCCATTTCCTGCATTGCGCCAATGCCCGCCACCACAGCCTGGCGCTGGCCGAGTACCCGGTGCCCAGCGGCTGCGTCCACGCCATGGTGGAAGTCGACTCGATGACCGAGGTAGGGCGAGCCCATGACCGTATGCAGGCCGCTGGCGTCGCGCTGTCGGCCACCCTTGGCCAGCACCTCAACGATCGCATGACCAGTTTCTATATGAAGACCCCGTCCGGCTTTGACCTCGAGTACGGCTACGGTGGCCTGCAGGTCGACTGGGAGCAGCATTCGGCCTTCGAATTCACCCGCGTGAGCATCTGGGGCCACGACTTCTCGGTCGGGCGCCAGCAATAAGGAGTCGCCATGAACAAGCAAATGACAACCCGGGACGCAGTGGCCCTGCTCAAGGACGGCATGACTGTCGGCTTTGGTGGCTGGGGCCCGCGGCGCAAGCCGATGGCCATTGTCCGCGAGATCCTGCGCTCGGACGTCAAGGACCTCACCGTGGTCGGTTATGGCGGCCCGGAGATGGGCATGCTGTGCGCTGCCGGCAAGGTCAAGAAGCTGATCTTCGGCTTTGCCACTCTGGATGCCATTCCGCTGGAGCCTTGGTTTCGCAAGTGCCGTCAGGCCGGGCAGATCAAGGAGCTGATGGAGCTGGACGAGGGCATGTATCAGTGGGGCCTGCGTGCCGCCGGTATGCGCCTGCCATTCCTGCCGACCCGCTGCGGTCTGGCCACCGATGTCACCCGGCTGAACCCGGAAATCAAGACCATCACCTCGCCCTATGCCGACGGTGAAGTCCTGCTGGCGATGCCGGCGCTGAAACTGGACATCAGCTTCCTCCACGTCAACGAAGCCGATCGCCTGGGCAATACCCTGATCACCGGCAACGACGCCTATTTCGACCACCTGATGGCGCGTGCCTCCGCGCAGTGCGTGGTGTCCTGCGAGCGCCTCAGCGAGCGTTTCGAACTGACCGCCGAGCAGGCGCGTTTCAACATGTTCGAGCGCTATCTGGTCACCGGCGTGGTGCATGCGCCCTTTGGTGCGCACCCGACCACCTGTGCCCCGGACTATGGCTGGGACCTATCGCACATGAAGCGCTACGCCGAATCGGCCGAGGCCGAAAACGGCTGGGCCGCCTACATGGACGAGTTCGTGCAGATCAGCGAGGCCGACTACCAGGCCAAGAACGGCGGCACCGAGCGCCTGTCCTCCCTTGCCCAGCCGGTGTTCTGAGGAGAAAACCATGAGCGTTACCAAAGACTTTTCTCTCGCCGAACTGATGATCGTCGCCGCCAGCGAAGCCTGGCGCGGCAATGGCGAGGTCCTCGCCTCGGGTCTGGGTATCCTGCCGCGCCTGGGCGCCGGTCTGGCCAAACTTACCCACAGCCCCGAGCTGCTGATGACCGACAGTGAGTGCTTCCTGGTGGAAGAGCCGATCCCGGTCGGCCCGCGCGGCGACTACGTGCCGAAGTACTCCGGCTACATGGGCTTCGAACGGGTCTTCGAGTGCGTCTGGGGTGGTCGTCGCCACGCCATGATCGGGCCGACCCAGGTCGACCGTTTCGGTCAGACCAACCTGTCCGCGGTGGGACCCGATTACTACCAGCCGAAGATCGCCATGCTCGGCGTGCGCGGCCTGCCGGGTAACAGCATCAACCACAAGAACTCCTTCTTCATGCCCAGCCACTCGACCCGTGCCCTAGTGCACGAGGTGGACATGGTCTCCGGTGTGGGCCTGAATTCCGAGCGCTGGGAAAAGGGCATGAACCAGGATCTGATGTCGATCGGCATCGTCCTCACCGACCTGTGCGTGATCGACTACAACGGGCCGGACAACGCCGCCCAGGTGCTGTCCCTGCATCCGGGCGTGAGCTTCGAGGAAGTGCAGGAGAAGACCGGCTTCGCGCTGCTCAAGGCGCCGGGCATGGGCGAAACCCCGCGCCCGACCGAAGAGCAGCTGGCGGTCATTCGCCGTCTCGACCCGCACGATCTGCGTAGCAAGCAGCTCAAGGGCAACCCGCCAGGCATCCGCCAGGCCTGATCGGGAGCAGGTGATGAGCGAATTTATCGAGCGTGTGGACAATAGCGTCTACGAGACCGAAAGCCCGGTGAAATACGCCGTGGCCGACGGCATCGCTACCGTGACCATGAATCGTACCGAGTTCAACAATGCGCAGAACTCGCAGATGACCTACGCGCTGGACGCTGCCTTCAAGCGGGCGATCAGCGACGACGCGGTCAAGGTCATCGTTCTGCGCGGGGAGGGCAAGCACTTCTCCGCCGGCCACGACATCGGCACGCCGGGTCGCGACATCAACAAGGAGTTCGAGCGCGCCCATCTGCTCTGGGATCACAGCAACAAGCCCGGTGGCGAGTTCCTCTACATGCGCGAGCAGGAGGTCTACTTGGGCATGTGCCGGCGCTGGCGCGAGATGCCCAAGCCGACCATCGCCATGGTCCAGGGTGCCTGCATCGCCGGCGGGCTGATGCTGGCCTGGGTCTGCGACCTGATCGTGGCCAGCGACGACGCCTTCTTCCAGGACCCGGTGGTGCGCATGGGCATTCCGGGGGTGGAGTACTTCGCCCATCCCTACGAGATGAACCCGCGCATCGCCAAGGAATTTCTCATGACCGGCGACCGCATGCCGGCCAGCCGCGCCTATGAGGTCGGCATGGTCAACCGCGTGGTGCCGCGTACCGAACTGGAGGCCGCGACCTACGAGCTGGCCGCCAAGGTGGCCAAGCAACCGCGCATGGGCCTGGCGCTGACCAAGCAGGCGATCAATCACGTGGAAGATCTGGCCGGCAAGCGCACCGCGATGGATGCGGTGTTCGCCTGGCACCACTTCGCCCATACCCACAACGAACTGCTGTCCGGCGACAAGCTCGGCGGTTATGACGCCAAGGCCATGGCCGCGGCGAACAAGAAGTCCGCAGGAGAAGCCTGATGAGCACCTGGCTGCAAACCGAACTGACCCGCCGCCTGGGTTGCCGTTACCCGGTGGTGCAGACGGCCATGGGCTGGGTGGCCGATGCCAATCTGGTGATCGGCACCACCCGCGCCGGCGGCTTTGGCTTCCTGGCGGCGGCCACGCTGGATACGGCGCAGACCCGCAGCGAGATCGAGAAGATCATCGCCGCCACCGGCAGTCGCAATTTCGGCCTGAACTTCCACATGTTCCAGGAAAACGCCGGCGACTGCGTGGACTTGGCCATCGAGTACGGCCTCAAGGCAGTGAGCTACGGCCGTGGCCCGGACGCGGCGACGGTCAGGCGCTTCAAGGATGCCGGCGTGCTGTGCATTCCCACTGTCGGTGCAGTTAAGCACGCGATCAAGGCCGTGCAGATGGGCGCCGACATGATCACCATCCAGGGCGGCGAGGGCGGCGGCCACACCGGCGGTGTGCCCAGCTCGATCCTGCTGCCGCAGGTGCTGGATGCGGTAAATGTGCCGGTGATTGCCGCCGGTGGATTCTCCACCGGTCGTGGCCTGGCCTCGGCCCTGGCTGCTGGTGCCTGTGGCATCGCCATGGGCACGCGCTTTCTGATGAGCCAGGAGTCGCCGACCCCGGCCGCCACTCTGGAACGCTATCTGAAGGTCAATGACCCACAGCAGATCCGCGTGACCCTGGCGGTCGATGGCATGCGCCACCGCATGATCGAGAACGCCTTCATCAACCGCCTGGAAAAGGCCAGCGGCCTGGGCCGCCTGCTGATCGCCCTGCGCAGTGCCTGGAGCTGGAAACAGCAGACCGGCATGAGCAGCGCGCACATGCTCTCGACCCTGCTCAAGGTGCTCAAGGAAGAACCGGAGGCTCTGTCGCAGACCATCATGGCCTCCAATCAACCGGTGCTGCTGCAGAAGTCCATGCAGGACGGCCAGCCGGACGAGGGCATCCTGCCCTCCGGCCAGGTGGCGGCGGCCATCGCCGAGCTGGCCAGCTGCGAAGCCATCATTTCCGAGATCGTCGCGCAGGCCGAGGCCTGCCTCACCGAGCTTTATCAACGCAACGCCCAGCCCAAGGCTGTGGCAGGGAGCGCGCTATGAGCACCGCATTCATCACCAGCCTCGACAATGGCGTGGCCGAACTGGTCATCAACAAGCCGCCGGTCAATGCGCTCGACAGTCACGAGTGGCAGGCCCTGGCCGACACCATCAATGCCCTGGGCGCCGACCTGCAGACCCGCGTCATTGTCATCCGCGCCGAAGGCCGCGGCTTCTGCGCCGGGGTCGACATCAAGGAGCTTGACCAGCATCCTGAGCTGATCGTCAAGGTCAATCGTGGCAACTACGAGACCTTCAAGGCCGTGCACCGCTGCCCGGTGCCGGTGATCGTCGCCGTGCACGGCTTCGTCCTCGGGGGCGGCATCGGCATCACTGGCGCGGCCGATATCGTGGTGGCGTCCGAATGCGCGACCTTCGCCCTGCCGGAAGTGGATCGCGGCGCCATGGGCGGCGGCGCCCACCTGCAGCGCTTGTTCCCGGTACAGAAGGTGCGTTACCTGTTCTTTACCGGCGAGAAGATCGGTGCGCGCGAGGCCGAACGCTACGGCTTCATCGAGCGTGTGGTGCCGCGCGAGCAGCTGCGCGAAGCCACGCTGGAGATCGCCGACAAGATCGCCGCCAAGAGCGCCGCCATGATCCGTATCGCCAAGGAAGCGCTAAACGGCATCGAAGACGGCAACCTGGAAGACAAATACCGCTGGGAGCAGGGCTTCACCCTGCAGGCCTACAACGAGGCGGATTCGGCGGAAACCCGTCGCGCCTTCGTCGAAAAACGCGACGCGAAGTTCTGAGGCACGCCATGGACCTGATCTATACCCCCAAGCA
The DNA here is from genome assembly GCA_009928355.1 of Chlorella sp. CH2018. Lineage (NCBI taxonomy): Eukaryota > Viridiplantae > Chlorophyta > Trebouxiophyceae > Chlorellales > Chlorellaceae > Chlorella > Chlorella sp. CH2018. Next base: position 32,095 of record VIYQ01001505.1, read on the forward strand.
AAAAGCTTTCCGCGCCGAAGTGCGCGCCTGGCTGGCGGCCAACCTGCCCAAGGAAAAGCTGGCCAGCTACGACACTCGCGAAGGGTTCGAGCAGCACCGGGCCTGGGAAGGCAAGCTGTTCGAGGCGCGCTATTCCATGGTCATGTGGCCCGAGCATCTGGGCGGCCGCGGCTGCGACCTGATCGAGTGGCTGATCTTCGAGGAAGAGTACTACGGTGCCGGCGCGCCCATGCGCGTCAACATCAACGGCCAGCTGTTGCTCGGCCCGACCCTGATGGAGTTCGGCACCGAGGAGCAGAAGCGCGACTTCCTGCCGCGCACGGCCTCCAGCGAGATCATGTGGGCGCAGGCCTGGTCGGAGCCCAATGCCGGCTCGGACATGGCGGCGATCAGCTCCAAGGCGATCCGCGACGGCGACCACTATGTGCTCAACGGCCAGAAAACCTGGTCGACCCGCGCCAGCTTCGCCGACATGGCCTTCGGCCTGTTCCGCAGCGATCCGGCGTCCAGCCGGCACCACGGCCTGAGTTTCCTGATGGTGCCGCTGGATGCTCCCGGCGTGACCATCCGCCCGATTAAGGCGCTCAACGGCAAGGATGCGTTCGCCGAAATCTTCTTCGACGATGTGCGCGTGCCGGTGGCCAACCGCATCGGTGACGAGGGCCAGGGCTGGCATGTGGCGATGGCCACCGCCGGTTTCGAGCGTGGCCTGCTGCTGCGCTCGCCGGCGCGTTTCCAGTCCACCGCCAAGCAGTTGGTCGAGCTGTATCGCGCCAACCGTGAACTGGCTGACCGCGATCCGAGCATCCGCGAGGCGGTGGCCCTCGCCTGGATGGGGGCCGAGGCCTACTGCCTGGGTGCCTACCACACCGTGGGCCGGCTGAGCCGCGGCGAGAAGATCGGCGCCGAGTCCAGCACCAACAAGATCGTCTGGTCCGAGCTGGATCTGCTGATCAACGAAACCGCCATGCGCATCCTCGGAGCTCGTGGCGAGCTGCGCAGCGGCGCGCCGCTGCTGGCCGCCGACGAGGATGGCTGGCTGGAGGGCTTTCTGTTCGCCCAGGCCGGCCCGATCTACGCCGGCACCAACGAAATCCAGCGCAACATCATCGCCGAGCGCATGCTCGGTCTGCCGAAGTGAGGAGCGGGCGATGAACTTCACCTTTAACGAAGATCAACTGGCGTTCCGTGAGGCCATCAGCCGTTTCCTGATGACCGAGGCCGCTCCGGAAATGCTCCGCGACATCTGGGAAACCGATACCGGGCGATCGCCGGACTTGCGCGGCAAGCTCGCCGAACAGGGCATGACCGCGCTGTCTGTCCCGGAAGCGTGCGGCGGCCTGGGCATGGACGACATCGCCTGGTCCCTGATGACTCAGGAGCTTGGCTACTACGCTATTCCCGACTCGCTGGCCGATACCGCCTATGTGGCGGCAGGCATGCTCGCCGGCCTGCCGCAGGGCGAGGCCCGCGACGCCTGGCTGGCGCAGATCGCAGAAGGCAGCATCCGCGTGGCCGTCGGCCATCCGGTCAACCCTTGGGTGGCCGATGCGCAGCTGGCCGACCTGCTGCTGCTGGCGCATAACGATGAAATCCACGCCCTGCGTAGCGATCAGGTCGAGCTGCAGGCCAATGCCAGTATCGATGCCTCGCGCCGCCTGTACGGCGTGAAGTGGACGCCGAGCGCCGAGACTCGCATCGCCGATGCCGAACTGGGCCGCATGCTCTGGGCGCAGGCGCTGAACCGCGGTGCACTGTCGGTGGCCGGGCAGCTGGTGGGCCTGGCCCAGCGCATGCTCGATCTGTCGGTGGACTACGTCGCCCAGCGCAAACAGTTCGGCAAGCCGATCGGCAGCTTCCAGGCGGTCAAGCACCATCTGGCCGACGTGGCCACCCAAATCGAATTCGCCAAGCCGGTGCTGTACCGCGCCGCGCATGCCCTGGCCAGGGGCGAGGCGGATGTCGACGTGCGGATCTCCCACGCCCGCCTGGCCTGTTGCGAGGCTAGCTGGCTGGCGGCCCGGCACGGCATCCAGGTGCATGGCGCCATGGGTTACACCTGGGAAGTGGATCTACAGATGTTCATGAAACGCGCCTGGGCGCTGGACAACGCCTGGGGCGACCGTGCCCTGCACAAAACCCGCATCGACCAGCATCTGCTCGGTGCCGCGTTGCTGCCTGGCAGCACTTTCGAGGAATAAACCATGCCTGAAGCCTATATTGTTGACGCGCTGCGCACGCCCACCGGCAAGCGCAAGGGCAGCCTGGCCCATGTGCATGCCATCGACCTGGGCGCGCATGCGCTCAAGGCCCTGGTCGAGCGCAACTCGATTCCGGCCGACGAATACGATGATGTGATCTTCGGCTGCGTCGATACCATCGGCTCCCAGGCCGCCGACATTGCCCGCACCAGCTGGCTGGCCGCCGGCCTGCCGCTGTGCGTGCCGGGCACCACGGTGGACCGCCAGTGTGGTTCCTCGCAGCAGGCGCTGCACTTCGCCGCCCAGGCGGTGATGAGCGGCACCCAGGACGTCGTGGCCGTCGGTGGCGTGCAGACCATGACGCAGATCCCGATCTCCTCGGCCATGCTCGCCGGCCAGCCGCTGGGCTTTCCCGATCCGTTCTCCGGCAGCGCCGGCTGGCGTGCGCGCTTCGCCGATCAGCCGGTCAACCAGTTCTATGCCGCCCAGCGCATCGCCGACCACTGGCAGATCAGCCGCGCGGACATGGAAGACTTCGCCCTGGAAAGCCACCGCCGTGCCCTGGCGGCCATCGAGGCAGGTCGCTTCGCCCGTGAAGTAGTGGCCTGCGAAGGCCTGAAACAGGATGAGACGCCGCGCGTCACCAACCTGGAAAAAATGGCCAGCCTGGAGCCGGTCGATCCCAGCTTCCCGAGCATCACGGCGGCGGTGTCGAGCCAGACCTGCGACGCCTCGGCGGCCCTGCTGGTGGTCTCCGAGTCGGCGCTCAAGCGCTACAACCTGACACCTCGGGCGCGCATCCACCACCTCAGTGTGCGCGGCGATGACCCGATCTGGCATCTGACCGCACCGATCGAGGCGACCCGCCATGCGCTCAAAAAGGCCGGCATGAGCATGGCTGATATCGATCTGGTGGAAATCAACGAGGCCTTTGCCTCGGTGGTCATGGCCTGGGCCAAGGAGCTGGACTTCGATCCGGCCAGGACGAATGTCAACGGCGGTGCGATCGCCCTGGGTCATCCGCTCGGCGCCACCGGTGCGCGCCTGATGACCACGCTGTTGCACGAGCTGGAGCGCAGCGGGGGCCGTTACGGCCTGCAGACCATGTGCGAAGGCGGCGGCCAGGCCAACGTCACCATCATCGAGCGCCTGTAAGGGCTTCCGGCACCGAGTGCCGCGACGATTTTTTGGAGAATGTGAGATGGGTATTCTGAACGGCCGCGTGGCCATTATTACCGGCGCCGGCGGTGGTCTGGGCGCTGCCCATGCACGGGTGTTCGCCGCCGAAGGCGCCTGCGTGGTGGTCAACGACATCAACCAGGCGGCAGCACAGAAGGTCGTCGACGAGATCCTTGCTGCCGGAGGCAAGGCAGTGGCCAACACGTCCGACATCACCCACTACAGCGACAGCGAAAACGCCGTGAAGCAGGCCATCGAGAGCTTCGGCGACCTGCATGTGGTGGTCAACAACGCCGGCATCAACCGTGACCGCATGTTCGCCTCGATGACCGAGGCCGAGTGGGACGCGATCATGAGCGTGCACCTCAAGGGCCACTTCTGCATCAGCTCCCACGCGGTGCATTACTGGCGCGACCAGTCCAAGGCCGGCAAGGCGGTCAATGCGCGCATCATCAACACCACCTCCGGGGCCGGTCTGCAAGGCTCCATCGGTCAGTCCAACTACGCCGCAGCCAAGGCCGGCATCGCCGCACTGACGCTGAACCAGGCTGCCGAGCTGGGGCGCTACGGCATCACCGCCAACGCGGTGGCCCCGGCTGCCCGTACCGGCATGACCACGGCGGTCGAGTCCATGGCCGCGCGCATGGCGGCGCCGGACGACGGCAGCTTCGACTACTGGGCGCCGGAAAACGTCTCCAGCCTGCTGGCCTGGCTGGCCTCCGAAGAGGCCGCGCATATCACCGGTCGGGTGTTCGAGTCCGAAGGCGGCAAGATCTCCATTGCCGACGGCTGGCGCACCACGCAGGGCGTGGACAAGGGGGATCGCTGGCAGCCGGCTGAAGTGGGCGAGGCGATGCAGGCACTGCTGGCCGCCGAAGTGCCGGCGCAGAAGGTGTACGGCAGCTAGAGGCGGGTTCAGCGCTGACCACGGTGGCCGCTTTATGCGGCCACGCGTGTTTCTGGCCGGCCGCATCTGCCGAATCGCGCGGACACGTCCGTTTTGACGATGTTGCCACGGTGGCCGACCGGTATACCTGGCAGTGAACAGTCATTACCGAGGTATGCACCGTGAGACAAGCTCCTGCCTATGTTCCAGGGCACCAACTGCTGGCCGGCAAGTCCGTGCTGATCACCGCCGCGGCCGGCGCCGGAATCGGCTATGCAGCGGCCAAGCGCTGCGCCGAGGAAGGCTGCCGCGCCCTGATGATTTCCGACATCCACCCGCGGCGCCTGGAAGAGGCGGTGGAGCGCTTGAAGGCCGAAACCGGTCTGCAGGCCATCTACGGCCAGCTGTGTAACGTCGTGGTGGAAGAGGAAGTGCAGGCCCTGGTCGCCGCTGCCGAGCAGACTCTGGGCGGCGTCGATGTGCTGATCAACAACGCCGGGCTCGGCGGGCAGAAGCGCGTCACCGAGATGAGCGATGAAGAGTGGCTGCGGGTCATCGACGTAACCCTCACCGGTACCTTCCGCATGACCCGGGCCATGTTGCCGCACATGGAGAAGCGTGGCGCCGGCGCCATCGTCAACAACGCTTCGGTGCTCGGCTGGCGCGCCCAGAAGGAGCAGGCCCACTACGCCGCGGCCAAGGCCGGGGTCATGGCGCTAACCCGTTGCAGCGCGGTGGAGGCCGCCGAGCATGGCGTGCGCATCAATGCCGTGTCGCCTTCCATCGCCCTGCATGACTTTCTGAAGAAGGCCTCCAGCCAGGAGCTGCTCGAGCAGCTGGCCAGCCGCGAAGCCTTCGGCCGAGCCGCCGAGGTGTGGGAGGTGGCCAACGTGATGATCTTCCTGGCCAGTGACTACGCCTCCTACATGGTTGGCGAAGTGCTGTCGGTCAGCTCGCAGCACGCCTGAGGAGGCAGCGATGACAACCGTATTCAAGAGCACCGAGGAGATGCTGGCGTCCACTGGCCTCGCCCTGGGGACCACCGACTGGGTGGTGATCGATCAGGCACGCATCGATCTGTTCGCCGAGGCCACTGGCGACCACCAGTGGATCCATGTCGACCCGGTGCGTGCCGCTGACGGCCCCTTCGGCTGCACCGTCGCCCATGGCTACCTGACGCTGTCGCTGGCCAACCTGTTCCTGCCGCAGCTGATGCAGGTGCAGAACATGCAGATGGGCGTCAACTACGGCTGCGACAAGGTGCGCTTCCCCGCGCCGGTAAAGGTCGGCTCGCGGGTGCGCGGCCGCGGCGAAGTGATCAAGGTCGAGCAGGTCGGCGCGGCGGTGCAGCAGACCGTGCGCGTGAGCGTGGAAATCGAGGGCGCCGAACGCCCGGGCTGCGTGGTGGATACCGTCAGCCGCTACACCTTCAATCCCCTTAGCGAGTAAGAAGTCCATGAATGAAGTCGTTATCGTCTCCACGGCGCGTACCGCGCTGGCAAAGTCATTTCGCGGGTCGTTCAACGATACCGAGGCGCCGGTGCTCGGCGGCCACGTGGTGCGCGCGGTAGTCGAGCGCGCCGGCATCGAGCCTGAGGCCGTCGAGGACGTGATCATGGGCGCCGCGGTGCAGCAGGGCACCCAGGCTTACAACATCGGCCGCCTGTGCGCCTACACCGGTGGCTTGCCGCCAAGCGTACCGGGCATGGCGCTGGACCGCATGTGCGCCTCTGGCCTGATGAGTATCAGCGTCGCGGCGAAAGGCATCATGGCCGGCGAAATGGCCATCGCCATCGCCGGTGGTGTGGAGTCTCTCTCGCTGACCCAGACCAAGCACAAGAACACCTACCGGGCGCAGTCCGAGGCTGTCATCGAGTGCATGCCTAGCGCCTATATCCCAATGATCGAGACCGCCGAGATAGTCTCGCTGCGCTATGGCATCAGCCGCGCCGCACAGGACGAATACGCGTTGCAAAGCCAGCAGCGTACGGCGGCGGCGCAGCAGGCTGGGCTGTTCTCCGACGAGATCGTACCGCTGGCCGCGCGCAAGCTGGTGTTCGACAAGGACGGTGCCCCCAGCGGACATGAAGAGGTGCTGGTCGATCGCGACGAGTGCAACCGGCCGGGCACGCGTATCGAGGACCTGCAGGCGCTCAAACCGGTATGGAATGGCGGCAAGTTGATCTCGCAGGGCGAGTTCGTCACCGCCGGCAATGCCTCGCAGTTTTCCGACGGCGCCAGCGCATGCCTGTTGATGAGCGCAACCGAAGCCAAGCGTCGAGGGCTCCAGCCATTGGGTGTCTACCGCGGGATCGCAGTGGCGGGCTGTGCACCGGAGGAAATGGGTATCGGCCCGGTATTCGCGGTGCCGCGACTGCTGCAGCGATTCGGTCTGACGGTCCAGGATGTCGATCTCTGGGAAATCAACGAAGCCTTCGCCAGCCAGGTGCTGCACTGCCGCGATGCCCTGGGCATCGACAACGATCGCCTCAACGTCAATGGCGGCGCCATTGCCATCGGCCATCCCTTTGGCATGTCCGGGGCGCGGATGGTCGGCCATGCGCTGATCGAAGGGCGCCGTCGCGGTGCACGCTTCGTGGTGGTGTCCATGTGCATCGGCGGCGGCATGGGCGCGGCGGGCCTGTTCGAACTGCCGTAAGCGGACGCGGGCGCCTTGTCCGACCGTCGGGGTGCCGTGCTTCTAATCCGTTTGGACGATGTTGCGGGCGCGGCCTGGCCAGATGATCGAAGCGGCCGTCGGGATTGTTCCCCAGGCGCCCCGCAAGCCCAGATGTCCACAACAATAAGAAGGATGCAGCATGCGCTTATCAAAATTCGCTTCGCTTCCTAAACGCCGTTGGGGCCGGCCGACGGCCTACGCAATCACCGCCCTCGGACTTATCGTCCTGGTAGCAGCTAAAGCCTTGGAACACCACAAGGTACCTGGCCAGGACTCCCGTCTTAATGCCCATTCCATGCCGCTGCCCTTTGGCTCAAGCATCCCCTGGGACGCGTTTCGCTGATTGGTAATTTGATGAGGACGCGAAATGCAATCCTATGAAACTGCCGGCTGCCGTCGACCGACCGGCCGGCGTCAATTGATCGCCTATGCGCTGAGCGCAGTGGTCATGGCCGCCGTGGCCTATGCCTTCGCCCCGCGCGCCCCGTCGGCACTAGAACCGACTGAACTCCATCCTGACCGTGTGCACATCAACGACATGTTGATCAATGGTGAGCGTCTGCTTGCCGTGGGCGAGCGGGGCACCATTCTGTTCAGTCTGGACCAGGGGCGGTCCTGGCAGCAGGCGACACTGGCCACACAGCGCCAGGCGACGCTGACCGGCGTCGCGGCGCTGAATGAAAACGTACTGTTGGCCGTCGGGCATGATGGCTGGAAGCTGCGCTCCGCAGATGGCGGCGCCACCTGGCATGAGGTTGCCTTCGATGGCGAACTGGGCGAGCCGCTTCTGGATGTCTGGAGCGCAAACGGCCGGGACGTCTTCGCGCTGGGCAGCTTCGGCAAGTTCTACGAGTCCGCTGACTCAGGCCATACCTGGTCGGCACGCGAAATGACCGCGGACGGCTGGCACCTCAATGGCATGGGTGGAGACCGCAACGGCCAGCAGATGCTGGTGGGCGAGCAGGGGCTCGTGCTACGTAGCGAAGACGGCGGTCGCAACTGGGAAACCCTGGCGCCGTTCTATAACGGCTCACTGTTTGGCGTGGCGAGGCTGAGCGACGAACTGTGGGTCACTTACGGCATGCGCGGGCGGGTCTTCCTAAGTGCGGATTTCGGTGAAAGCTGGACCCAGGTCGAGCTTGGCCACAGCCACGCCTTGTATGGCCATGTACTGCTGCCTAACGGCGCCGGGGTCATGCTGGTCGGCGCAGACGGCAGCATGGTGCATCTGTCTGCCGAAGGACAATTGCTGGAAAGCATCCAGGGTAGCGGCCTGGGGACCTTGACCTCGGCTGTCGCGGTAAACGAACGACTGCTGGTAGGCGGCGAACGAGGCGTTTTCCAAGGCATCGGGGCGCAACGTCTGACCGCCAGTGCAAACAGGAGCATGCCATGAGCCATACACCGAGCAGAGTCGAGCGCTGGGTAGAGTGCTGTGCCGACGGGCTGATGGCGTGGAGAAGGAGCCTGCTGGCGCTGTTCGTGCTGATCACGGTGGGCTTGGGCTACAGCGCGACCCAGGTTCGGCTGGATCCGGCGTTCAACAAGCAGATTCCGGTCAGTCACGACTACATGCTGAACTTCCTCGACTACAGCCGCATGTTCACCGGTGCCAACCGGATCTTGGTGAGCGTGCGCTGGAAAGGCGAGGGCGATATCTATAACCCGGAGTTCCTCGAAACGCTGCAAAAGGTCACTGACGATGTGTTCTTCATCTCAGGCGTCAGCCGCCCCAGCGTGACATCGCTGTTTACCCCCAACGTGCGCTATATCGAAGTCACCGAAGAGGGCTACGTGGGCGATCTGGTCGTGCCGCCTCACTACACGGGTACGGTGGAGGATCTGGCCCAGGTGCGCAGCAACGCGGCCCGTTCAGGACAGGTTGGCAGTCTGATCGCCAACGACCTCAGGTCGGCCTTGGTGCGTGCTGACCTGCAGGACAGCGACGCGCGGACCGGGGAGGCCGTGTCCTATGCGGCGGTCGCCGCCGAACTCGAAGCGATCCGGGATCGCTACGCCAGCGACAGCATTGAAATCCACATCGTGGGGTTCGCCAAGCTGGTGGGCGATGTGATTGACGGGTTGAGTACGGTGATCGGCTTCTTCGTGGTCGCCTTTTTCATCACCGCGGCGCTGCTCTGGATCTACACCCGGTCGCTGAAGCTTACGGTGGTTGCGTTGATCGTGGCGCTGCTGCCGGTGATCTGGTTGCTCGGGCTGCTGCCGTTGCTGGGGCTGGGCATCGACCCGATGTCGATTCTGGTACCCTTCCTGATCTTCTCCATCGGCGTTTCCCACGCGGTGCAGATGACCAACGCCTGGAAGCAAGATGTGTTGCAGGGCTGTGATTCGATCAGTGCAGCGCGCTCGGCGTTCTGCAAGATCTTCATTCCCGGAGCCCTGGCGTTGCTGATGAACGCGCTGGGGTTTGCGGTGATCATGCTCATCGACATTCCCATCGTCCATGAGCTGGGTATAACCGCCTGTATCGGCGTGATGCTGATGATCATCACCAACAAGATGATGTTGCCCATCATCATCTCCCACCTCAGCCTGGAGGCCGGTGCACGTTCGGGCAGCAGGCCGGCTTCGGCTGGACGACACCCACTGTGGTGGCGGCTTTCCGCACTGGCGCTGCCAGGGCCAGCGCTGGCGGTGTTCGCCTGCTGTGTCCTGCTGCTGGGCTTTGGTGTGACCAAGGCGCGGCAGCTGGAGGTAGGCGATATCGGCGCAGGCGCGCCGGAGTTGCGAGCCGATTCGCGTTACAACCAGGACAATGAAAAGATCATCGGAAGCTACTCCATCGGCCTGGATGTGCTGGCGGTCTTCGTCGAGTCTCCTGGTGGTCAGGAGGCATGCCTCGATCCCAAGGTGATGCGCGCCATCGAAGCCTTCGATTTCGAGATACGCAATGTCGCCGGCGTTCAGTCCGTGCAGAGCGTGGCCGGCATGGCCAAGGCGGTGATTGCCGGCAACAACGAGGGCAACCCGCGCTGGGCGGCCATCCCCGGAGCGCCGCGTGGTCTGCAACAGGGCTCGTTGGCCTATTCGCCTGACCACGGCCTGGTCACCGAGGGCTGCGCGCATCAACAGATCCTGGTGTTCCTCACCGACCATGAGGGCGCGACCATCTTCCATGTGGTCAACGAGGCAAAGCGCGTGATTGCCGAAGTGTCGGTGCCGGAGGCGCGTTTCAAGCTTGCCGGCGGCAACGTCGGGGTGATGGCGGCGGCCAACGAGGCGGTCAAGCGGGCCGAGGTGATCATGCTCGCCGCGCTATTCGGTTCGGTCGCACTGTTCTGCCTTCTGACCTTCCGCTCGCTACGGGCAGTGCTGTGCATTCTCGTGCCGCTGGGCATCGTTGCCATCCTCTGCAATGCATTGATGGCGATGCTTGGCATCGGTCTCAAGGTCGCGACCCTGCCTGTGATGGCTTTGGGCGTGGGCGTCGGGGTGGACTACGGTATCTATCTCTACGAGCGCATCCAGCATGAGATGGCCGAGGGTCGAGATTTACGCACGGCCTTCTATGAGGCGATGTGCCAGCGCGGTACCGCTGCGGTGTTCACTGCGGTCACCATGTCGATCGGCGTCTGCACCTGGGCGTTCGCCCCACTTAAGTTCCAGGCGGACATGGGGGTACTGCTGGCCTTCATGTTCCTGGTGAACGTGTTTGGAGCGATCTTGGTGCTGCCAGCGCTGGCCGCCTGGTTCGATCAGGGCCGGACGTTGGTCCGCCCTAGGACCTGGGCGGCAAGACCGAGTGAGGCGCGGACCTGAGAAGAAGCTGCGGTGCCGCTGTCGCCTCTTTCCCCCGGTAAGGCGGCCGAATTATAGTGCCGAAACCCTGGTGGAGGCGTCTATCTAGGGGTGTGCGGAACAGCTGTCAGGTGCGGATTCTGTTCCGCTGGCAGCCACGATAACAACAATAGAGGAGGCCTCAGGCCTCCCGATGCGAGGTGACAAGCATGAACGCACAGCAGAGAGAATTGCTGGCCCAGGCAGGTGTCGGGGTGGAGCAGTACGATGAAATCATCAACAGCATGTACGACGCCGCACTCGACTCGCTAAGTCTCGGGCGCGCGATGAGGCTCATGCGCAACCTGTTCCAGGCCAACTACGTCACGCTGATTCTTCGCGTATCGGAGGACACGGTGATGGCGCCGATGATAGTGTCGGGCGAGGTTGCCGGTGTAGATGACCCCAGAGGTGCTGTCACCTACCTGACCTACCAGAACGAGGGCGCGCCGTTCAACGCCATCGAGCCGGATGTGGTGTTTACCATCGAAGATTTGATGAGCCCGGCCGAGTGGTCGAGTTCGACCTACTACCTCATGTACTGCCATCCCTACGACACCTTCCACATGCTGGGCGTGAACATCGCAACCCCCGAGGGTGGCACGTTGCGCTTTCGGATCAATCGGCCCAAGACTGCGCCGGCGTTCAGCGAGGCCGATCGCGCCCTATGCGATTTGCTCGTTCCTCATTTGCGGAGAGCCATGCACATCTACTCGCGGCTGGATCGCACGGCGTCGATGGGCATGCTCTACTCGCAGGCCATCAGCCGTCTCTCGGTCGCCACAATGGTGCTCGACGAGAGTGGCAAGGTGCTTGAGTACAATCCTGTGGCCAGCGAGATTCTAGAAAGCAATGACGGCCTCAAGCTGGTCGGCGGGCGCCTCGAGGCGACTTATCCAAGTGACAACAGAGAGCTGCAGCGGGTGTTACGTTCCGCATTCGCTGGGCAGAACGCCGAGGGTGAAAGCTCGACGGTTGCGATCTCGATTTCACGCCCCTCCGGGCAGGTCAACTTTGGTGTAGTAGTCGAGAGTGTGCCCTCACACGACGTGGCCGACAGCAAGGCGCGCCCGGCCGCGGTAGTCTATATCCGCGATGCAGCTGGCAAATCCCTCGCCAATACGATGGTGACTAAGCAGTTGTTCAACCTGACCCCTGCCGAGACGGCCCTGGCACTAGAACTTGCCAACGGGCTGTCGTTGGAGGAGGCAGCCGAGGAACTGAATATCCGGCGCAACACGGCGCGCGCGCACCTGCGTTCAATCTTCTCCAAGACGGGCGTGCGACGTCAGACCGAGCTGGTACGGATCATGCTCAACAGCGTTATGGCACTTGGCAGTTCACCCAGTGTTTATGAGTGTTCGGTGCCACGTCCGCAACTCGCCACGCCGGTCAAGCGTTCTGCCTGACCCCAAGTGTCGTCCGTCGTAGTCCGAGCGGACGATGCTGTGCTCCGACGCCCCTGTTGATACTCGACTCACTGCTTAGGTGCAGTAACGGGGCCGATCGGGGCTACGCCGCCTCAGCTGTTCAAATCCAGGCGTTGAAGTCTCCCGCAGCTCCTGTCATTCGAGCCGTGCCGTGCACTGCCGTCGAACCAATAAGGAGAACAATATGCGACGTAAAAAGCTTTTGGGCGTAGGTCTAGCCAGCGTACTCGCCTTGCCGACCACCTTTGGTGTGGCGTTTGCACAATTGCCTGAGGACCAAATCGCCCGTCTTGGCAGCGAGCTGACCTGCTTCGGTGCCATCAAAGCCGGCAATGCCGACGGTGCAATCCCGGAATTCAGCGGCAAATGGTCCGGAGCCCCAGACGGCATCGATCCAGGCGCCAGCAGCCATCCTCAGGATCCGTACGCCGACGAACAGCCCCTATTTGTGATCACCGCGGACAATATGGATAGCCATGCTGACAAACTGTCGGCAGGGCAGAAGGCACTATTCAGGCAGTACCCGGCCACATTCCGCATGCCCGTCTACCCGACGCACCGCGACTTCACCTATAGCCAGGGCGTATGTGACGCGACGCTGGAGAATGCCCGCATCGCCAAGCTGGTAAACAACGGCGAAGGAATCGAGGGGCGTGCCGGCGGCGTGATGTTCCCGATTCCGCAGTCGGCTGAGGAAATCCGCATGAACGCGACCATGGGTGGTCGCTATGCCTGGACCGAGGATTACATCTCCGACAATGCCTATGTGCTCAAGGATGGCAAGATCAACTGGGGTAGGGTGCACTCGCGCAACTCGGCGCCGGGCAACGAGCCAGGCAAGGTGATCTACACCAAGGATCTTGCAGCGTCGGCCTACTACAGCAACCTGACCCTGCTGCCGCAGCGTGACAAGGGCGAGGTGAACAACGGCATTCACACCTGGGACTACGTGGCCAACCCTTCCCAGAGCTGGCGCTACGACCCGGGCACCCGCCGCGTCCGGCAGTCGCCGGGCTACGGTTACGACATGTCTTTCCCCGGCACCGGGGGATCCATCACCGTGGACGAGGTACGGATCTTCAATGGCTCGGGGCAGCGTTACAACTGGGAGATCATCGGCAAGCAGGAGCTGTATATCCCGGCCAACAACTACAAGATACACGCCAAGGACCACAAATACGCCGACATGCTGACCCCTCATCACATCAATCCCGACGTGATGCGCTACGAGCTTCGTCGCGTCTGGGTGATTCGTGCAACGTTGAAGGACGGTTACCGCCACCTGTACGCCAAGCGTGATCTGTACATCGATGAAGACAGCTGGATGCCAGTGATGGGTGATAACTACGACAACCGCGGCGAACTGTGGCGTACCTCAATGCTCAACACCATCCATCTTCCGGAGCTTCAGGGATGGCAGGCGGGCGTTGGCCTCTATCACGACCTGAACGCTGGTACCTACCTCGCTTTCAACCTCATCAACGAGCAGCGCCGTGGCTACTACCTGAACCGTGGAGGCATCACTGCCGGCGACTTCGGGCCGGAAGCCGCGCGTCGTGCCGGCCAGTAATTGCCGCATCGACAGCTGAGTCGTACGTCGTGGCTTGTCGCCACGACGCCTCAGCAACCCGCAGTGCGCCGTACCGGAGGTAACTTGAAATACCTGAGCCTGATTAGACGGCGGAAGGACTTCTCCGTGGGAGCCTTCCGCGACTACTACGAGAACCAGCACGTACCGCTTGCGCTGAGCTTCTTCCCACCGCAGCTTTATCGCCGCAACTACCCCGATCCCGGCGTCGAGCTGCCGATCGACTGCCTCTGCGAGTTCGCTTACCCGGACGGCTTTGATATCGAGGCGGCCATGGGTACCTCTGCGGGCCCGGCGCTTGCTGACGACGAGGGCAACTTCATCGAGCGTGACAGTACCTGCACCGCGCAGGCAACACTGCTTTGTGGCGAACCGGCGGCAACCCAGACCCTAGCCAGTCGCGAGTTCTGGCTAATTCCCCACGGCGATGCCAAGCCCGACTCGCTGCGGGAGGCCTTCCGGTGCCTGCCAAGGGAACTCCGGGACGGCGCCTGCCTCGAGACGCTGCAACCCTTCTGGTGCAACCACTTCCCTTACGTCGCGATGCTTAGCCTGGAGACGGTTTCCACTGGCCCGCTGCCGGCCGAGTTCGCCGCACTTGGTGCAGTGCGAGTCAAGGTGAACAGCTGCGCCTCGCGCACGACCGTGGCATGAGACCTTCTGTCTAGTCCATGCGGAGGATGAAGAGCGATCTGCCTTTGGCCGAAGATGGCGTGCAGCAGCAACCGACAGCCACTGGGTTTCATTAGAGGACAATAATGATGACCAAACTCGCAGAAATCAGTGTGGAAGACACGCTTCAACCCCATCGCTATGCCCGCGGATGGCACTGCCTGGGCGCAGTCGAGGAGTACCGTGACGGAAAGCCTCACTCTCTGGAAGCATTCGGCACTCGTCTTGTGGCGTATGCCGACACCAAGGGAGACATTCACGTCCTCGACGCTTACTGCCCGCATATGGGTGCGGACCTGTCCCAGGGCACTGTAGAAGGCGACCGCATCGTGTGTCCGTTTCACCACTGGAAGTACGATGCCAGCGGCAAGTGCGTAGATATTCCCTATTGCAAGCGGATACCGCCGAAAGCAAAGACGCGCAGTTGGCTGACCTGCGTAGAGAACGGGCTCCTGTTCGTATGGAACAACCCGGAAGGTCGGCCGCCGCGCCAAGATGTGGTAATTCCGCATCTTCCAGAGATGGACAGCGACGAGTGGATCCACGAGTGGAACATCGACACGATGTTGATCGAAACGCACCCACGCGAACTGGTGGACAATCTGGCGGATGCGCAGCATTTCGGGCCGGTGCACGGCACACCTACCACCTATTTCTCCAACGTCTTTGAAGGGCACATTGGTCAACAGTTTTTCCGCGGTGACTCAGAGCACCTCGGCGGCAGTCTGGCTGCTGACTCGGCCTATTATGGCCCGGCGACGCACTTTACCCGGCTGAGCTCCAACTTCGAGGGGGTTGAGGTTCACGCCATCCTGCTGAACAGCCACGTTCCAATCTCGCCCAACAGTTTCGTACTGCGCTTCGGCTGCATGGTTAAGCGCGTGCAGGGGATGACCGAGGAGCAGACGCGGGAAATCGCGAAGCAGTATGTGGTCGGCAATCGACACTCCTTCTACCAGGACGTGGTGATCTGGAAAACGAAGATCCGTATCGATAAGCCAGTGCTCGCCGAGAATGATGGCCCGGTCTACCAGCTCCGCGAGTGGTATCAGCAGTTCTATACCGACGAAGACCTAGTGCCCGCGAGCATGGCCGAGCGCCGCGAAATCGTCACGGTTGATCTGCGGTCTAACTGATGCGACCGCTCGCTGGGTTAGCGAGCACGCCCTATGGTCCAGAACGAGGCCCGTGAGGGCCTCCATGATGCGAGGCCAGATGTTAATGAATTCGTCGGTCCTGCTTGAGCGTGAAGGTCCGCTTGCCCAGATCCGCCTCGCGCGCCCTGAAGTACTCAACGCGCTGAATGCCGAAATGGCCGAAGCATTGCTGGCCGCCTGCCAAGAGGTCGCAAGCGACTCCGACGTGCGGGTGTTGCTGCTTAGTGGAGAAGGGCGGGCCTTCATGGCGGGGGGCGACCTGCTCGAGTTGAAGAACAACGGTGTGGAAGCGGCCGCGCGCATTCTTGCGCCTCTTCAGGCAAGTATTCGATTGCTTGATTCCATGCCGATTCCGGTAGTCGCCCAGGTTCACGGAGCCGTGGCGGGCGCTGGGCTCGGCCTGATGATGATCGCCGATGTTGTCGTTGCGGCCGAGGACGCTAAGTTCAGTTTCGCTTATAGCGATATCGCGACATCTTGCGATGGGGGAGCTTCTTGGGCACTTCCGCGCCTGGTCGGGCTTCGCAAGTCCATTGAGATCGCAATGCTGGGTGAGCCACTCGAGGCGTACGAGGCCCTCAAGCTGGGCTTGCTTACCCGTGTCGTGCCGGCATCGGAGCTTGGACACGACACGAGTCGCATAGTGAAGCATCTACTGACGCGCGACCCGTTCGCCCTAAAGCACCTCAAGCATCTTCTTCGAACCTCCCTGCACAGCCCGTTAGATCGCCAGTTAGAGCAAGAGCGTGACGCGTTTCTGGAATGCGTCGCACGGCCCAGCTTTCCGGCTGCGATAGAGCGTTTTTTCGAAACAAAGAAATCACGGCGTGAGCAGGTTAGGGTCGAGCCTTATGACTAGCTAGACCGAGAAAGACCCCAACGGGGGTCTTTCTTCTGATCGTCAGATCAGCGGACCCGAAATCGATTGACCAGGGCCGTCAGGCGGGCATTGGTGCCAAGCAGGGACTCGGTGCTTCGGTCGACGCTCACGCCGCTCTCGACCAACTCGTCGACAACATGCCTCACGGCGACCATATTCCGGTTGATCTCCTCGGCGACGGCGCTCTGCTCTTCGGCTGCGGTGGCGATCTGGGTGCTCAGGTCATTGATGTGAACGACCGAACTGGTCATCTCATCAAGGCCAACGGTGACTTGAGCGGTCTTGTCCGCGGTCGCCTGGCAGCTGGCCTTGGTCTGTTCCATCGCCTGCACGGCGGAACCGACCGCATCCTTCAGTCGTTGCAGCGTTTCATTGATTTCGGATGTGCTCTGCTGGGTGCGCGCTGCAAGCGCGCGAACCTCGTCGGCGACGACCGCGAAGCCACGTCCCTGTTCGCCGGCTCGGGCCGCCTCGATGGCCGCATTCAGCGCAAGCAGGTTGGTCTGCCCCGCGATGTCCCCGATGACACCCAGTACGTCGTTGATGCGCTGGGCGTCGGCTTGCATCGCCTGCACTTTTGCCGTTGCGCTTTCCACCTCGCTAACAAGGGAGCGTACGCTGGTCGATGCATCGTCGACCACCAGCTTGGAGGAGACTGCGTTGTGATTGGCCGTCTGGGTGAAAGTCGCCGTGTCGCTGGCGCTCTGGGCAACCGATTCGGCCGTCGAACTCATCTCGTTGATGGCCGTGACGGCCTGGTCCGTTTCCGAAGCGTGCCGGCTCAGCGCTTCATTGGTCGAACGCGATAGCTGCTTGAGCTGGGCGATCTCGGACTGGATCTGGGTGGTGGCATCGCTTACATCGATCATCATCTTCTGCAAGTAGCCGATGAAACCGTTGACTGAGCGGCCGACCTGATCGACTTCGTCCTCGCCCTTGATATCGATACGTTTGGTCAAATCGGCATCGCCCGCGGACAGGGAATCGATGTTTATCTTCAGGACCGTAAGTCGCTTCATTAGCTGGCTGATCGCAACCAGCATCAGCGCAAGCAGGACAATCACCATGGGGATCTGCAGGAAGGCGAGCGTCCCGAGCATCTCATCGCTTCGTTCCTCGAGCTTGGCAGTCGGCAGGGCTGCGGCGAGGAACCACGGCGTACCTTCGATTGGCTCCATGAAGAAACTGAACGCGTCGCCGGTCTTGCTGGTGTACAGGTCGCGGCGCAAGGCTTGCGTCGGGCTGGTGAGAGCCTTTTGCACCGTCGCGATGAACGGCGATTGGCTGGCCAGTTCCGACACGTTGCGCAGCACCATGTCCGAGCCAAGCTGCGGCTGGTTGCTGAGGATCTTGCCGTCGGCCTCGACGATCATGACCTCGCCGCCGATCTCGTCCTGCTTCTCGGCCACCAGACGGTTGAAGAAGCCTAGGGTCAGGTCGATAGTCGAGACGCCCCAGGGCGTGCCGTCCTTATAGATGGTCATGGCGCAGTTCGTGCGCGGCTCGGCACTGGCGTCATCCTGGTAGGCCGCGGCCCAGACACATTTGCCGCGCGGAGCCTGCAGGCCCCCCTTATGCCAGGGCTCCTCGAAGTAGTTGCGCGATTCGGCCGAGTTCCAGTGGGTATTGACGATCAGTTTCCCGGACGCATCGCGGTGATAGAAGGTGCTGTGCTTGGCGCGACCCGGCGTGCGGACTTCGGGAAGTGGCCAGATCCCACCACCGAAAACCTTGATGTCGCCGTACTGGTCCACGAGACCCGGCAGGACTCGATCGATCTCGTCACTGGCGAGCATCGGCACCGTCTGGGTGATACTGCGTGCCTGCGCCTCGACACGGGCCAGTTCCATCGAGATGTGTTCGCCGATCTCGGTGACCTGCGACATGACGATGGTTTCGCCTGCCTCCATAAGCTGTGGGGTAACGAAGCGCTTGATGCCCAGCATCGTGAGCAGCATGACCAGAAGAACGAAGCCGATGAAGGCGGCTGTGTAACGAGCTTTGATGGTACGCAAAGAGAGCATGGATCCTGAACCTTGAGACAGCCTGTCCGAAGCGGTGCACGGCAATGGTGCACTATCGGCTTGTTGACCGATTAGTTAAGAAATCGGCGACTAGCGGTCGCAAGGGCTCGGGCAGGCTTCACACACTGCGTGTAAATAGAAGTAGAGGGCTCGGCTGGGAGCAGATCCTGTGGTGGGAGTCTTGCGGGGACCCGTTGAGCATCGTTGAACATCGTAGGGCGTTGATTGCAGTAGGACGCCGTTAAAAAAGTTTTTAAAAACAAGACGATAGGTGTTCGATAACCCGCATGGGGTGCAAGGGGTAGAGTGTTCGAATCACTCCGTCCCAACCAAAATTCCCTAGAAAATTCAGTTACTTAGCGGTGACTGGATTTTTTTTGCCCGGTGCTCGCTCATCGATGTGGGGACTTTTGGGGGGACTTTTTTCATCCTGCCTTCCTCCTCAGTATCGTCAGCGCCGGTCCCCTCGAATCCGTCGCCGAAATCTTGTTGGCCTCATCGATCAGCTTGCCCAGTTCGGCCGCCGAGTAGTGGCTGGTGATGCTGCCGTTCTTGTGGCCCAACAGGACCTTCCTGTCTTCCTCCGTAACGCCTGCGGCGCGAAGCCTGCGACCGAACGTGTGCTTCAGGTCATGTACGCGGATCGATGCAAAACCCGCCGGTGCCGTTCGCTTGAAGCGCTGCTCGTACATCGCGGCCGCGCGTTTCCTTGCCTTGCGCCACGCCGAGTCGTTCATGCGGTGCATCGGGGTGGCGTTGCCATCCTTGTCGACTTGGCCGTAGGGAAACACCCATAACGGGTCCAGTCCGCGTTGCCCCTCGATCACCGACTTGGCGACCGAGTTCAGAACGATCAGGCGCTCGTCGCCGTTCTTCACGCCCGCGTTTTCGTGTCGTCCGCCAAAATCGGCCGGGATGAGGAAAACGCTGGTTCCGAGTTCCGGTACCGGGATTTCCCAATCCCAGCGTAGCTTGACCACTTCCTGCTCCCGGGAGCCGCTGTTGACCTTGTAGAGCGCCATCCTCCTCAGGTGATCGGGCAGCTCTGCGAACAGCAGGCTCTGCTCCTCCCACGACAGCGGATGGGGCTGGCGCGTCGAGCGCCTGAGGTCCAACCGCGTAATCATCGGGACGGTATCGAGCCAGGGGCGTCTCGCTTCATCACGCCACTTGCGCGCGCAGAGATTCAGCACCCGTATGACTCGCTCCAATGCGATGTTTATGGTCGAGGCGCCACGCTTCTGCCTTTTCCGGGGGATCCGCGCAGGCGACCGGCGAGCCTGTCCTTCACGTAGGGTGCGAGTGCCTCGTCGTCGATGTGGTCCACCGGTCGATCACCAATGTAGGGATCGAGCTGCTCGAGATACAACGCCGTCAGCCCTATTGATGGCTGGTCCTTGAACTCCACCAGATAGCGCGTAGCCGCTTCACGCCATGTTCTTACCCTTCTAACGCCATAGATGTGCTGTTGCCTCAGCTGCTCCAGGCGATGTATCAGATATTGCTCCGCCTCCTTCCGGTCACCTGAGCCAGTGCTTTCTCGAATGCGCTGACCTCGGTAGATCTTGTCGATGTACCAGACGCCGTTGCGCTGATAGAGACCGCTGATTGTTCTTTTCGCCATGGTTGTCCTCCACGGCGCCTACTGCAGGGCCGATCTTCCCCCTGCGCACCGCTCTTTTCAATGCTGGCTTTGGCGATATAGGCGTCTGCCCAGGCGTCGAGCTCGAGGCGATCGAAGCCAACGCCCT